>JAKJND010000041.1:0-63885 GCA_022829025.1 Squalius cephalus | reverse complement strand
AGATATATAATAAAGGCTAGATGTCTCGTGCGCGCTGCTGGCCAATGGAGGTCGACGTCCGCACGTGGCGGCCATCTTGCCACTGGCAGCTCGCTCACTCGTAACATTGTGTTTTAATGCTGCATGTACTATTTAAATAACCATAACTTGCTAAATTTTCTACCGATTTTCAAACGGTTTGGTTTGTTATAAACGTCAGAGATGACACTACTGCATACATATGAATAATTATAACATACATGTTCAAGCATTCGGAATTATAGCCACGTTAATAACGTTTGTAAGAAACCAAACTGTTTGTAAATCCGTCAAGATTTCAGCAAGATAAGAGTATTTGTGTTCGTGCTGATCACTCACCTTACATCAGGTACCACAGAGCCCGCCAGAAAGCCTGCCTGTGACAAGATGGCCGCCGGTGATGCCATTCAAGACTCCGCCATAAGACAGCCTTATATGGATATCTATGGTGTTAACCACATGGAGAAACTTTCTCACCAAGCTGTCTTGTGTTTTTGCCCTGATTTGAGGAACCTGAAGTTCTTAAACTCAAATGTAAGTACTCCTGTTAGTACGTTATTTGTATGATGTTAGGTAATGTTTATGTAAATGAGATTGGTAAATTTGTTAATGGTGTCACTAAGTTTATTTGTTTGTTTGATGCAGAGGGTTCAACGTGCAGGTATTTGGAGGCAGCTCAACTATAGCTAGGACCTTGATCAAAAAGAGATTAATTGTCTTCGTTTTGCCAACAACACATCTATTGTCATCTATTGTTCATTTCACAAGCTACAGTTCGTTTACATTACCGACAGCCACTTGGAAACTTGGTTTCACGCAGATGTGGCCTCATCAACATTGCACTTAAGTACTGTTTCATCTTGCTCCTACTGCTATTAAGACTGAGCTCTTGGTAGCGAAAGACGCCACTATAAAAGTCTGGACTATTCGATGTTTCCCTTGCAACTGAATGACTATGCACGTTGATTGTTTACTTTACTTCTGAGTTCTTCGAGAGACTACGAGACGAGCGGCTCTCCAGTGTGTTCCAGTGAGATCACTTTGCCTGCTGCTGATCTGCGCAGTGATCTGCCAACAGTGTGTGTGTGCTTCTCCCTGGGCGCTTCAGCACACTGCTGAGCTTTCCTCTCCTCACAAAAGAGCTTTCGCGTGGCATGTCTTTTTAAAGATGTCTCGCCCGTGCACTTCTGGGTTCGGTCGACTCGTTTTGTCATCTGATGGGCACAATCGCTGCTTGGCGTGTTTGGGCTTAGATCACGCTCAGGCAGCGTTTGTGGATGAGTCATGTTCTCATTGTGGGAACATGACCATTGTGGTGCTGCGGTCAAGACTCAATGACCTCCGCAGAGGTAGAGTCCCCTCTGCCACACCCCGATCTATCCCCTCCGTGAGAGGCGATACTTTGGCTGGTGGCCAGGTTGACCTGAAGAATTGACAGCCATGCTCTCCCGGGCAGCCGCGAGCATCGGGTTGGAATGGAACCCTCCACCCTGTACCGAGTGCTCTCGGCTGGATGATTGGTTATTGGGGGCGGCGAGTGCTGATGGCCGTCAGTGCCCGCCCCCAATACCTTTCTTCCCGGAGGTGCATGAGGAGGTCAAGAGGTCCTGGAAGTCACCATTGTCTTCCTGTGATCGTTCGGCGGCCTCCTCCGCCTTCTCTTCCATCGATAGGGCCATGGCCAAAGGGTACACTGGGGTCCCCCCGGTGGAACAATCTGTTGTGATGCAGCTGTGTCCTCAAAGCGCTTCTACCTGGCGTGGTGATCCAAAGCACCCCTCCAAAGCCTGTAGATTTTCGTCTACCCTGGTGGCGAAATCTTATAAGAGCTGCGGGGCAGGCCGCTGCCTCGCTGCATGCCATGGCCATCCGGCAGGTCTACCAGGCCCAGATGCTCAGGGATAAGCATGAGGGTAGAGCTGATCCGGAGCTCATTAAAGAGCTGCGTGCCGCCAGCGACCTCGCTCTCCGGGCAATGAAGGTGACTGCACGCTCCCTGGTAGAGCCCTGCGCGGGACTGTTTTCTTCATCCCGCTCCCGCCCGCGCCCGCCGAATTTCTGACCATTACCGCCCGCTCCCGCAACGTATGTGTTACACTCCCGCCCGCTCCCGCAATATGTATGTCCACTCCCGCCCGCACCCGCAAAACTCTGAAAATTTATTCCCGCACAATAATAGAGATGCACTGATTTTGTGTCTTCTCCCGTCCCGCAGGAAAAAAACATGCATTTGTATTGCTATTATTGAAGAGATTCATGGGGTTGTTTGTTTCGTTTCCCTGGCCGGCATGTATTCTGGACACATACACACAGGACAATGGAGGAAATCGAGTGTATGCTGTTTTTGGATGGTTTTGTTTTTGTTTTTGCTGTTTTTATTCAGGATATTCCGTCTGGCGCGTGCAATGATGACGCAGTGAATAGTGCTGATTCTCTCTGATCAGCAGTCTTCCGTGTTTTCACGTCACATTTTAGTATCGCCTCAGCTCGTTTAGAACCTCGCCGGAGGTGGTACGAAAAAAAAGTACCTGGAAGCAGATACAGTTACAACTTTTACACAGTGGAAAACCAAACAAAGGCGAGTCGAGTCGATCTAATCCGAGGCGAGCTGGTACTGTGTAGTGGAAAAGTGCCATTATTGACATCTCCATCATGTCGCTAGGCTACCTCCCGATCCCGCAGTGTTTTTTTTTAGCCGCCCATTCCCGCCCGCAGCAAAGTTCAAACCGCCCGCTCCCGCGAGATTTGCGTTGGGTCCCGCGGGACCCAGCGGGACTCAATCCCAATGCAGCCCTCTACTCCCTGGGTCAGGTGATGTCCACAGCTGTGGTCCAGGAGAGACACCTCTGGCTTAACCTGGCTGATATGCAAGAGGCTGAGAGGACTCGCTTTCTCAACTCTCCCATATCTCAGGCTGGCCTCTTCGGCAACGCGGTCGAGGACTTCGCCCAACAGTTCTCGGCCACCCAGAAGCAGACTGAGGCCATAAAGACTGAGGCCATTCTGCCCCAGCGGCCAGCTCCTGCCTCCACCCAGCCACTGGCTCAGAATCCTCAGTCTGCTCGCCGCCGAGGGTGCCCTCCTGCGGCTCACGCCCGGCCCCAGCAGCAGCCTTCACCCGGGCCGCACCGTGGAGGTGGCCGCTGGAAGGCGCCCCAGCCCATACCAGCCCCGCAGCCTGCCAAACGCCAGGCGAAATGGCTCTCCTGATATGGCCAGCTCTGAGATGGGCTGCAGTTCTTCCCATGAGATGGTAGCAGGGCCACTCCTTCCCCCGGTGGAGGACCAGGGGAGAATCTTTTGTTCTCACCCCGCTGCTGGCCGGTAGCACCTCCATGTGGTTAAAGGAAGAACTGACACCCCCATCTCTGAGCCCCCAGAGGCCGCGGACGGCAGTGTGCGATGCTCCGCCTTGCCACACTTGTCCCCCTCTGTCGCCAGACCACTGTTAGAGCAGACCCTCGTGGACCCCTGGTCCTTCCCCGCCTCCCAAATCTGGGCCGGTCATTCTGCCTCGCTGCCCCATCGTGGGTACGTCTGTGGTTCGCATGACTCCGCTGGTTCAGTTTTAGGGAGCCTGTCTAGAGCTTCCCAATATGTCCTGCAAGGTCGCGAGAAGCATCAGGCTCGGCTATGCCTCCTCCCCGCTTCATATCTCCTCCCCGCTTCATGCCCCTATCATGCATGCGGAGGTCGCCACCCTACTAGAGAAGGGTGCGATCGAGACCGCCCCTCCAGCCAAAATGAAGTCCGGCTTCTACAGCCCCTACTTCAATGTACCCAAGAAAACCGGTGGATTACGACCAATCCTGGACCTGTGCATCTTGAACCGAACCCTTCACAGGCTTCCATTCAAGATGTTGACAGTCAAACGTATTTTCGAATGTGTTCATCCTCTGGATTGGTTTGCAGCGATCTACCTGAAGTACGCGTACTTTCATGTCTCCATTCTTCCTCGACACAGACCATTTCTACAGTTTGCTTTCGAGGCGCAGGCATACCAGTACACGGTTCTCCCATTCGGCTTAGCCCTGTTCCCTCATGCCTTCCACGAAAATCGTTGAGGCAGCCCTTATGTCACTCTGGCAACACGAGGTTTGCATCCTGAACTATCTCGACGACTGGCTAATCCTAGCTCACTCTTGAGATGAGGTTTGCGAACACAGGGATCTGGTGCTCCAGAAAAAAGCAAACTCTCCCCCGTGCAGAAGATCTCTTTTTTCGGTATGGAAATCGTCACAGTCACCATGTGCGTGCAGCTTACGAGCATAGTCACTGCTGAATTGTCTGAGTCAAATCGAGGGCAAATGTGGTTTCACTGAAGTTATTTCAGAGGCTCCTGAGACACATGGCATCCGCAGCGGCAGCCACACCGCTCGGACTGCTTCATATGAGACCGCTTCAGCACTGGCTTTGCGATCGAGTCCCGAGATGGGCATGGCAACACGGCACGCTCCGAGTACCAGTTACTCGGGCCTGCCATCAGACCTTCCCCCCTTGGTCGAACCTCTCCGTTCTACGGGCGGGAGTACCCTTAAAACGAGTTTCCAGGCATGTTGTTGTCTCAACAGATGCCTCCACCACGGGCTAGGGTGCCATGTGCAATGGACATGCTGCCACGGGCTCCTGGACAGGACCCCAGCGCCTTTGGCATGTCAATTGCCTGGAGTTGCTGGCAGTACGCTTGGCTCTGCACCGCTTCCGGGCGTTGCTCAAGGACCAACATGTACTAGTCCGTTCAGACTACACGGTGTACAGTAGCGTACATCAACTGACAAGGTGGTCTACATTCCCAGCGTATGTCGCAACTCGCCAGCCATCTCCTCCTATGAAGTCAGAAGCATCTGAGGTTGCTTCGAGCCATTCACATCGTAGAGCTGAACCGTGCAGCTGACGAGCTCTCACGGTTTCAGCCACTTCCTGGGGAATGAGACTCCATCCCCAGTAGGTTCATTTGATTTGGGACCAGTTCGGCGACACACAGGTAGATCTGTTTGCCTCCCTAGACTCTTCCCATTGCTGCTTGTTTTATTTCCTGACTGAGGGGACCCTCGGCACGAATGCACTAGCGCACAGCTGGCCGCGGGGCCTCCGCAAGTATGCGTTTCCCCCTGTGAGCCTTCAGGGAGGACGAGGAGCAGGTCCTTTTAGTTGCGCCTCATTGGCCCAACCGGACCTGGTTCTCCAAACTGGTGCTCCTCATGACAGCCTCTCCCTGGCCAATTCTTCTGAGGAAGGACCTCCTTTCTCAGAGACGGGGGGCACCCTCTGGCACCCACGTACCGATCTATGGAACCTGCATGTGTGGGTCCTGGACGGGACGCGGCAGGTTTGAGTACCCTACCACCTCAGGTGGTGGCTACCATCATTTCCACTAGGGCCCTGTCTATGAGACACGCCTATGCGTTGAAGTGGAACCTCTTAGTCACCTGGTGTTCTTCTCACCGAGAAGACCCCAGAAAATGCCCGATCGGGTCCGTGCTCTCCTTCCTCCAAGAAGGGTTGGAACGAAGGCTGTCTCCTTCCACCGTGAAGGTTTACGTGGCTGCCATCTCTGCGCACCACGACCTTGTGGAGTCGAAAACGGTGGGACAGCATGACCTGGTCGTCAGATTCCTGAGGGTGGCGAGGAGACTAAATCCTCCTCGCTCTCCTCTTATACCCTCTTTGGACCTTGCAGTGGTCTTATCAGCCTTGCAGAGAGCTCCCTTTGAGCCATTGTGATCATTGGAGCTTAAGTTCCTGTCAATGAAGACAGACAGACACCTGGTCGCTTTGGCCTCCATCAAGAGGGTAGGGGATCTGCTGGCATTTTCGGTTGACAAAGCGTGCCTGGAATTCGGGCTGGCTAACTCTCACGTGATCCTGAGACCCCGACCTGGATGCGTTCCCAAGGTTCCCACCACTCCTTTCAGGGACCAGGTGGTGAACCTGCAAGTGCTGCCCTCTGAGGCCTTTGCACTGCTCTGTCCAGTACGCGCCCTCTGTGCTTACGTAGACAGAACAGGTTTCAGGACCTCAGACCAGCTGTTTGTCTGTTATAGTGGGAAGATGAAGGGAAAGGGTCTCACCAAGCAAAGGTTGTCTCACTGGATTGTGGACGCCATTGTCTTGGCTTACCAGACGCAAGGCCGACGATGCCCCCTTGGGGTGAAGGCACACTCCACCAGGAGTGTGGCTTCCTCCTGGACTCTAGCGCATGGCGCCTCGCTGACAGACATCTGCAGAGCTGCAGGCTGGGTGACACCCAACACTTTCGCGAGATTCTATAATCTCCAGATAACCAGTGTGGACACATAACTCCACAGTGTCCCCTCATGTACTCGCTTCCACTAGCCAGTAAGTAGGACCTGCTCGGTGTCATCGCTTGCTGTGCTATTCCACTCCGCGGACTGGATATGTGCGTTATTTCACTCAGTTGAGTTCTCCTTAGGCCCTGAGTTCCTCCGGCACTGTTGATGCCATCACCAGAGTGCATACCCGGTTGTGCAACCCCCACATGTGTATTTCCACGGTAAGTCTCCTCCGAGCACGTGTTTTCCCTTGGCAAGACCCCTCTTGCCATCTCGAGGTTGAAACATTCCACCCTGCGGGCTGGACACCTCTGAGTTTCCCATATGCATCCCGCACTCGGATCATATGTGTCTTCTAAGTCCTCCCTATGGGTAGGCGCTGTGTTACATATTCCACCTGGGATATGCCACCCAGTGTATCTTGGTATTCTTGCGTTAAGCCTAGCCCTTCGTCTGGGCTAGTCAAGACTCACGACAGGGAGTCTTGCGCAGGGCATTGAATTGGGACCCCCATTTCGTCATTCACTGACGTAACTCGTAGTGACTGAACGAAAGGTTACGTCCCTCTGCCACAACCGCTGTACCGCTGGAACGGCCTGGAGTTCAGTCTTCCTGGAGTTCAGTCTTGGCTCCTCAGTGGAAAACATGATGCGAGATTGCCAGCGTCCTCCTTTTATACCCACGCCTTGGGGCGGACTTGCGCTTTACAAATTCCGCAGACCCAGAACTCGAACGTGATAGGCTTCTAAGCGAAACCCCCATTTCGTAATTCACTGACGTAACTGTCGTTTAGTTTATTGTCGGTTATGTGTGGATGTCTTTGAAATTTTCCTGTTTTTGAGTGGATTAATATGTCATGCATGTTTGAAAGACACATAATGTGACAAATTCAAAGGTAAAACAAGATTTAAACTCACTTAATTTTGATAATCAACTGAAAACAAAATGTAATATATGTAATGTTGGTTCTCAAGTAAATGTATCTTGATTTAAGAACATTTAGATATTTTTAATGAAAAACAAGTCAAAGACACTGAAGATAAGAAATATTTTTTTGCAGTGCAGTCCCTCATGCTACTTTTAATGGCTGTGCTTTGAAACTGGAGCAAAGGTGGGAGAGAAAGTTTGGGCTAATTATACGCTCCTGTATGCAAAGACTCTTCAGGTCCTCCAGCAAGAGAAGGCAGGCAGCAGTTGGCATGTTTGCCATGCTATACTCCTGGGTACAAAAGTGAAGTACAAAAAACTGGTGCAGACGCTACTGCAGTGAGAGAGCCAGAACTGAACTGGCCCCAGGACAATGTGTTTGTTTAACAAATCTCTTCCCAGTCCAAGAGAATCATCAAAATATTAACAAACAATTAATAAAATACAGGAACAGATTTGCACTTATCATTTCTCATCAGCAAAATCACATCACCAGTATGTTTTATTTCTCCCCCATTGCTCTTGCGTCTAGAAGCCCCTGGTGGGAATCTAAATATTGGACAGCATGTGACACTTCTTATGCAAATGTGTCCCTAATCCCTAATATAGGTTCTCTTTAAATGAAAATAAGTACAAAGAGAAGGAAAATTACAAAGACTATTCATATTCTCTGTGTAACTCTATCTATGTACGTATGAGCAGTGTTGTGGAAAGTTACTTTTAAAAGTAATGCATTACAATATTGCAAGTAACTAAGTGTGTTCCATTGTGTTATTTTTTCTCATCTGTGCTGGCTTGTTTTTAATAACAATAAAAAAAGTTCTATATTTGGCAAGAGCGAAGGCCTTTGCACTCCAAAAGTGAATGAATCAGCCTCAGGCTGAAGGAAATTCAAATTCACGCCTGTACAGCTGCTAGAATGCAGAAGAATAGGACACAGGAGAAAAATAGTTAAACACTCTTCAGCAATAAAAACTGAAACACAAATGTAATTTTTATCTAAAGTAAGTTTTGCTATTAGTAAAGTTGAATTGGATCATTGAAAGTCATCAGCAAAGACATTGGTTAATAAAGTGAGATTAAGTACATAAAGTGTAATTTAACATCTTTTATTATTGCAGGTTTGCGTAATATTATGAGTTTGCATGTTATTGTTTTTATTCATTTTGAAGAATGCCGAATCTGTTTTTGTGCAAGTGAGATGAGTAAATGCCTGATTACATTTAGTTTAGAACTACAATAAGCATCATGTTTTGACACAACGCCTCCTCACTTATTCTCCATTCCCTCAACATTGGGTCACGAGAGCCGTCAGTCAATAAATGGGAAAACAAAGCAACTTCGATTACTTATTTGAAAAAGTATTTTTTGTTGTTGTTGTTGTAAATTTAAAAGTAATGTGTTACTTTACTAGTTACTTGAAAAAGTAATCGGATTACATAACTCCTGTTACTTGTAATGCTTTAGTCCCAACGTACTACAGATGAGTGTAGATGAGTGTATTTATCAATGGCATCATTCTGTGCTGAAATATTATGTGTAATGGCATTAAACTGTATTAAACTGTATAATGGCCTGTTATCCCAGGCAAGTGATTTCCTACATAGCTTCATTTCACTACATACTATCGTTGTTCTCAAATAAGTTTTTCGTTTTAATTTATTCATGTATTTGTTCAGCAGTCTTGTAATAAGTGGTTTATGTAAAGACAGTTGATCAATATCATAAAATAAACATTTACTTCTTGCTCAGTGGGTCACACAGCTTTACCACTCAGATATTGACTGTTGGACAGCTAAATAAATCAGGCTGTGTGATTTAGAAGTAGTTTATGAGGCTGTTGGTGCAGATGTAAGTTACTGTAATATTTCTGAGATAATACAGATTTGATATTTCCATGGCACACGTAGGTTGCTGAACCCATGCTTACACAGAAGAAAGTCTAGGCACTGCTCCAGTACGGCTTGTATCGAGGCTTTAGTGTGTAAAAAATAAATAAATAAAGATGAGTTGCAATAAGCACTTTAAACGACCAACTAATTGATTTTAGCATTACATGAAATAACACTCTTGATTTTAATTAGCATGAAAAACTTCTTTGTAATTACCAATTTAGTCAGTTCTTTTATACAGTCAATATCAGGAGTCTTATTTAAAAGCCATAAAGTAAAAAGAAATCAATGGCTTGACTGCTGCCATCATGTAAAATATCAGTCTAAACTATTCCACATCTTATGTAACAAGAATAGAATCTTGCACATAGTGTATATGGACGGAAGACTTTTAACAGATTTAAGAAATGAATCAATAAAGACGGAACAGAGAAGCCACACCTGCTATAATAGGTCTAACTGTTGGATTAGAATTGTCTTTATGTATCTTAGGTAGAATATACATAGTTGTGATTGAATAATCGACTTTCAAAAAATTGAGAACCACTGCCAACTTTCCAGTGCGCATGTGTCAACTGCCTGTGTTTGTGCGTGTATCAAACAGAGTATACTTTGAAAGGCTGTATGTTAAGTGTTACATATAAGCATAGTGTTTGCACCTCAATTTAAGTTTCTTGGATTTTGGGCATTCAAAAGTTTCCAAATAGGGCCTTACAAAAATAAGTTTAAAATATTTCAAGTGCTGTTATACATATCTTTCAGCAACAGTCACATTCATCAGATGAGCTGTCTGTTATTTATGCAACGTTCCTGTTGCCCTGTGAAAGAATGGAAAACTTTGGCCTTCGTATAGCAGCTTATCCCGTGATTTATGATAATTCAGGGATTACAGCACCTTATTTGTGTTATCTCTGCAAAACAGTATCTCCTTCCCATTAATCTTAAACCCTATAATTACCCTGGGAATCCTTTACTGTTCATTAGCTTGCAATATTACTTAATGCACAGATGCATGCCCTGTTTGAAAAACAACATGGGCTTTTTCCTAAACTAATCAATGTTATCTTTGAAAACTAAAAATTCTGTTTGTTTTGGCCATGGTTTGTTTCTGCCATTTTCTTTCTATGGTGAAATACTGACTTAGTGACTCAGATGTGAATATTTAATACGCACATGAATTATTCAGTTAATTGTAAATAGCTTTGGAAATCTTTTGTCCTCTGTTTGCTTGAGATTTCCTCGTTTAGAAGCATCTCCCAGGGTGCTTTCAGCAACACACTTACTGTCAGTCTACAAACACTGCTGTACGGAGAACACTGAACTTGTTTGCCAGCATGTGACCTACTCCTGAAGGAACTCCTGCCCAGATTTGCATTGACTCACAGTTTCAGAACAATCCTGGTGAATTTCAATTGAAAACCTGCTCACACTGATTAGTCACGTCCTTGTCACAAACCTGTATGGCTTCCCTTGTGAAAAAAAGTGTGCTTAATTATATTGAATGTGCACTTTAGTACATTTCTTTAAAAACTGTACTTGCAGATAATGTTATATTAATGTAATGTATTTAACCATGTGGTGCTCTTCAACCATTTTTGTGACGGAAAGTGTTTTTTTTTTTTTTTTTTTTTTTAAATATAATTTTTTACTTCATTGGAATGGTACGTGTCAGGGTGTGTGCAGGCAGAAGAAGACGAGGAAGGCAAAAGGCTCCAATACAAAGTGTTTACTTACAAATATAACTCAAGCGATACAAAATGGCAGGATACACACACAGGTTGCGATATTACATAGACGAGAACGGACCAAGACTGACTGAACAGAGGGAACTAAATACAGACACTGATGAACACAAACCAGGTGACACAGATGAAAATGATAGACAAGACACAGGTGATGATAATGAACTAATGATGGTAGATATGGCAACGGATGAGTGGCGGGAAAACAAAAGACATGTGACTAACAAGGCTGAACAGAAACACAACAATTACAGTACGAAACTTGGAACACGTTTTAACACTTGCTATGTGAAAAACAAATCATGGACATATTTCGAAAAGGTTAAATGGTCCTGAAAAAATCCAACTGAAAAGCTTGCAATACTGAAAGCTTGTTTTTTGAGAAATCAACCTCAAATTTGCTCAAATATTTTATAAATGGATTGCAACTGCATAAAAATACCATAAAAATACAAAATATTCAATAAAAACATTATCAAACTAAAATATAGTACATTCATTTCATTTCATTGAAAAAAAAAAAAAAAAAAAAAAAGCACCAGAGAGTCAAGAGAGTTAACTTTCATGACTATGTTTCTTAGCACACTTAAACACACTTTTAAAAGTGTTTCTGAATTGATAAAACACAAAACCCCATTCTCTGAACCAAATTCCTAATAGCCTAAAACAATTTGTCGAATAAATCACTCTCTGGAAAACATTAAACAAGTTCAGGTAGTTAAAACACTGTATGCAAATCTCATGCACACTTTTTGCAAAACTCTAAACACATTCTTACACTCACTCTCATACACTCACTCACTAAAACACACTTCGCACTCTGATGCACTTATGTTTCAAAACGTTAAACACAACTACAACATCGTTTACACACAACGACTCGAAATTGTTCACACTTGTTTCTAATGATGAGACCAAACCAACTGTACATAATACAAATCAATTCAGAGCCAAAACGGACTCAAAATGTTGCACTAAATGTTGATAGCAACAATGGATGGAAACAATATAAGAGGGAGAGGAGGAAGAGGATGAGTATGAGAGTTGGTGAATGAGGAGAAAGAGGATGAGGACAGGGAAGAGCAGGAGTGGAGAATGTTGTCAAGCCTGGATCTAATTTAGGGTGTTTCCCATTGTCTGCAGAGACAACATTGTTTGTGGACAAACTCCTCCGGCCGGATCAACATGAAGACATGATGCTGGAGCAGAATAAAATCTCTCTCACTGGCCTTGATTCTGCAGTTGCACAACTCTTCTGAGTGACTATAACATGCTTCTCATTTAGAGCTTTTTTCTGTAACCTTTTTGGCTTTTGCAGTTCACTGTGTTTTTACAGTATGCAAGTGCAAGTATACAGACATTCAAAACTATACAATATTCAGTACAATACTATACTTACAGTGCATACAGTATACAATTTATTCACCTTACTACTGTAAGTTTTAATTACTGTATTTTTTTTACCTAATTGCAAAATTTGTTTTACTTTACATCAAAAAATGGATATTGTAGCTGTGTGTAACGAGTGATCTGTAGTGTTTATAATATTGACTCGCTGTGTGTATGACTGAAAACACTTTTGATTTTGAGCAGATAAAATGGTTTTGAGGCAATTGTTTGATTTTGCCAGAAGAGTCAGAGGGTTCTCTGGATGTAGCTTGAAAATGTGGTTTTGTGTTTAAGGTAATTGAGAACGTGAGTGATGGTTTCAAGAAATGTGTTTTCGCAATTCAGAAAAACTGTAATGTCAAATTAAAGGTTTTACTTTAAAGTAGCCTATGTTTAAAATCAATGTGTTTTAATAAGAAGAACACTTATCTTGATGTGTTGACTAACAAACTAAAGGACATGTAAAGTACTTTTTTATAATATTAACTGTTATTTAATTAGATTTTACATTTAAACGTAATATTTTTAAATGTACTAAATTGCTACTTCATCATTACTAATGTGTGATTACAAATATATTTAAAAGACAATAGAATTATGAAATTACTTATAAAGATGTGCATTTAATATAAATTAAACTAAAATATTTTTTCGTGTAATTGCAATTCACATGCAGTTCCCATAATATGCATTCTTTTTAAAAATATGCTAAAGTATACTTCTTTTTCACAAGGATTTTTTTCTTCTTCTGTGGAACATAAAAGGAGAAATATCGAAGAACAGACTGGCCATTTTTTTCATCAAATGAAAATGAATAGAAAATACATACATCAAACTAAAAAATACTTTAAACATGACATCTATTTTTACATAAACTGTAATGATCAGTTGTAATTAATGTGGTTGTTTCTCAATGTCCTCAAAGGTAAGGTCACCTTCACTCTGTGTTGTTCCAGCTACAAAAATTGACAATTCTGACTCGTTCCTTTCACAGATGTTTTGTTCACATGTTGATTTTACTGCTCCATGTGGACCTCAGCAGTTTACATGAAAGTTTAGAGATGACACAAAGTATATGTTTCCTTTGAGGAAAGAAGGAAGAGATGGCGAAGAGAAAGCCAAGAAACTTGATGAAATACACTTCTGCTCCATTAAACAATTGGCAGCTTCCTGCTAGTCCTGCCAATTGATTTACTTAACGTTGGTTGCTGCAGTTCATTATGCAGGCCTGTCTTCATGCGTCTGATATGCGGCCTCACTGCTGTTAGAGAAACAGATGGTCAGCAAACCCAATTAACCTTTTCCATGCTGTGCTCTGGTCTAGCATACCCATCACACACACACCAGACCTTGTTTATGTACACAAAATCTTAATTATGTACATCTAAAACATGTAATACATACAGTGTACTGATAGGTAAAAGAGCATTCTAAATATTCACTCTAGGCAATCAAGAAGTCATTGAAGGAATAGTTTACTCAAAAATGATAATTCTGTCATCATTTACTCACCCTCCAGTCCTTCCAAAGTGAGCGTGTCCCTTCAGAAGACTTTAATTAAAACACTCGATTCATGTGGATTCATTAGAAAAATTTAATTGAAGCACACCATATTTTGCGTTAGAGATTTGCAGCAGAGCCAGCATCTGTATCTGTAACAATCTCTAAATTATTTGTTTCAGAACTGAGGAGAGTGATGAGGGCCCAGCAGGAACAGCTTACTCAAAAGTTTAAGGCAACTCCAGTCTCAGAGTGTGGGAAGCCACCCTAGGCGCTAGGTCCTATCATTTCTAGACGATGCAATCAGCCTGGGCATATTGTTTGGAATTGTACATAAGTACAGACTTGGTTTAGAGATCAGCAGGCTCATCCTGCAACCCTGTGAACTGATGAGCCACAGTTCAGAAGGGATAGGCCTTGGCTCTATGGCTCATGCCCCCATTAGTGATGGACTTTCCACTCTGTTGGGTATTTGCCAGTCTATCATTGCTAATATGGGTGGGGTTAATGTTCCATACTTATTGGATACAGGCTCTATGGTAACCACCGTCACAGAGAGCTTCTTCTGCGAGAAGATCTTCAGCATCCCACCATAGAGGAAGTCAAGTGAGGGGTCTGTTAGGTAAATTTAGATATTTATTTTCAGCAAATGATTCTGATCTGGGGTGTATCAACCTGCTTACACATGAGATCCCACTATAGTATCAGGTATCATTGCATCCCTCCTTCTGATTATGCTTCTGTCAAAGAACACGTGCAACAATTGCTTGCAAGTCAGGTGGAAAGTAGTAGTCCCGTTGCTTCCCCCATAGTTGTTGTTAAGAAAAAAAGATGGTAGAATGCGGCTGTGTGTTGCTCATTTACAGTTAAATCAGAGGACTAGGACGGATGCCTTCCCTTTGCCCCGCATTGAGGAGACCTTGGATGCCCTTTTTGGGGCTCAGTGGTTCTCAACAGTAGATTTGGGTAAGTAGACTTTCTGCACACCCTTTGGGCTATTAGAGTTTAATCGGATGCCCTTTGGGTTGTGCTATGCCCCAAATACTTCCCAGCGGTTGATGGAACACATGTTTGGGGATCAACGGTTACAAACATTGCTGTTGTATTTGGATGACATTATTATTGTCTCGTCCACAGTGGCACAACATTTTGAGCTATTACAGTTGGTGTTTAGTCGTTTGCAGCAGGAGGGCTTAAAGGCCAAGCTAGGGAATTGCTGTTTTTTTTTCTCCAACAGGAGGTCCACATCTTGGGGCATGTTGTCTCAAAAGAAGGAGTTTCTATTGATCCAGGTAAAATTAAGTAAAATCCAGGTAAAAACCAGGTGGCAGAGTGAAGGCAGCCTAGCAATGCTGCACAGTTAAGATCCTTTTTGGGTTTTGTGAGTTACTATAGGTGCTTTTTTAAAGGGGTTTGCCAAGCTGGCTGCCACTCTGCATCACCTAGTAGAAGAGCTGGTCGGCACAAAGAAAAAGAGGGGCTCAGGCAGAACCATTGAGAGCTGCTGGTCCCCAGAGTGTGAAGGATTCTAGTGTCTTAAGGAGAAATTGATAGCAGCTCTTGTGTTGGCATATGCCGATTTTGCTAAGCCCTTTGTACTTGACATTAATTCTAGACATTTGGGACTAGGCGCAGTGCTTAGCCAGGAGCATACTGGGAGTAACGGCCAGTGGCTTATGCCAGTCGAGGGCTTAGGCCTACAGAAAAGAATATGGAGAATTATGGCTCCATGAAGTTCGAACTTCTTGCGCTTAAATGGGCGATGGCAGAAAAATTCAAGGATTATCTCCTGGGCCATCATTGCATGGTCTATACAGATACCAACCCATTGAGCTACCTGTATTCTGCTAAGCTAGGTGCAACCAAGCAGCGTTGGGTGACCCAGTTGGCAATTTTTGATTATGAGATCAAGCATCGGCCTTTTCAGCGTTTTAATGGAAATGCTGACTCATTGCTGAGGCAGTATTCCTCTTGTATTTCCACACAGTCCTCTGGTACACTGTTGCTCAAGACACTCCGCACAGCTGACATCCGCCAGGAGATGGGAAGCGAGTTGGTAGGTGTGGAACAACATGCTATTGCTGTCTTCCCATTTCACTCTGAGGAAGAGCTCCAGTGGATGCAGCTGAGTGATCCACAATTGTTGGTATTTCTTATGGTTTTTCATAGCCTAGAAATCTAGACGCACCCTAGCGGCAGCAAAATTTATTTTGCAGCCAGGGTAGTCTAGCAACTCTCCGTTGACTTTCGGAGCTGTAAAAACCTAAATTGGGTCAGGCCAATCACATTGTGTATAGAGTAGGCGGGGCGGGCTTAACATGATGACGACAGCGTTGCGATGGTTCCCTGCTACTTGAAAACAAAGAAGAGCCGCTGCTGGAGAACAGCGGTCTTTCGAATCGGCTTTGGCCGCGACTCTGGAGGACTTGGAGTTAAGTTTTTCTTTGAGCAAAGAACAGCACTTAAGTCATTCTTAAAAAAGGAAGATGTGTTCGTAGTTTTGCCGGCCAGATTCAAAAGTTTAATCTATCATATAACGTTAGCTCCGCTGTTGGGAAAACGCTCTGGTTGGTTGAAGCGCTGTCCTATTGCGTGCAGAGGGAATTTGAAAGACAGCCGTTTATCCCGCCCCTCGGATTGAGCCGTGTCTATGGAGAGTTGCCAGACCTAACATCTTGATGTAGGTCTGGCTTGCCAGGCTAGGTTTTTCAAGGAACCCATCTAAAGTGTAGCGGCAGTCAATGTCTAAGTCAGGCCTGTAGCTCTTGCGACAATAGGGCCGATTGTTCTTTAAGGAGAGATTGCTGTACCGCCTCCTCCAACTTCCTGATGGTAGGATGGAGGTAGATCAATTGGTATTACCAGTTTTGTGGGATGAGGAATTCAGGCAGTTACATGATGGGCATGGGCATCAAGGCAGTGAAACCTATGAGTTAATTTGTAGAAGATGCTATTTGCCAAGCATGAGTTCCTTTGTTTAAGAACATAATCATAATTGTAGACAGTGTACCATTTCAAAGTCCAGTTATCCAGTAGCGCATGCTCCCATGGGCCACTTGTTTGGCATCTAAGCCCAACCAAATATTGGTCATTGATTTTACTTTCTTAGAGCATCTAGTGAAGGGTGGGAGCATGTCCTAATTATGCTGGATACATTCTCAAAATACATATTGACGGTGCCAACTAGGGACAAGAGGGCAACCGCTGTGGCAAAGGTCCTGGTCCAGGAATGGCTCTATAAGTTGGGTGTGCCAGCCAGACTTTCTGATCAGGGTCAGAATTTTGAGGGTGCAGTGATATCCCAATTGTGTCATCTTTATGAAATTCAGAGGACTCACACGACACTGTATCATCCTTAGGGGAATAGATGGTGTGAACGCAACATTCGAACACTGCATGATCTCCTTCAATCCCTTCCACCCGAACAGAAACGTTCCTGGACTCAGCACTTGGCACATGTGGTCTTTACATATTGATGTACACCACTTGCCATCGTACCATGAGTGATCCAGCCATGGGTAGTATGGGAGATTGGGTAGTAGGCAGCAGGAGGGGTTAAGAGTAACCTATAGAACAGGGGTGCCCAACCCTGCTCCTGCCGATCGACTGTCCTGCACAGTTCATCTCCAACCCTAATCAAACACACCTGCCTTTCCTTTTTAAGCGATACTGAAGACGTTAATTGGTTGCTTCAGGTGTGTTTGATTAGGGTTGGAGATAAACTGTGCAGGACAATCGATCGGCAGGAGCAGGGTTGGACACCCCGTTATAGAAGGATAAAGGCCCATCTTGAAGCAGCTGCAGAACATAGGAAGACTTTGTATGACCAGACGATAAGCGGTCAAGCCTTAATGGAGGGCCAGTTAGTACATTTGTGTTAATTCGTGAATTCATGAACCTAAATTCGTGTGGAGATAGAGGCCGGGATAAGATTCAGAATCATTGACCTACTGCACTTTATAAAATAGTGAGAGCTTCCCACGAAGGTGGTTAGGTGTACAGTATTTCTCCATTGGATGAGTCATCTCGGGTTAAACGTGCATAGGTCTCTGTTGAAGCTTCATGTTTCATAAATAATTAGTTAATCATTTACTAATCACTTGTAAATGACTTGTAACAGAATTTACAAAACATACATAAAATGTTAGTATATCACTTGCTAATCATTTATGAATGTTTTTTAAATGATTAGTTCATCATTAACTAACCACTTATAAATGACTTACAACTGAACGTTATTATAAAGTGTTACCCAGGTATTTTTACACTCCGTCCTGCTCAAGCATCTTGATGGACGAACCTCCGCTCAGTTGGATGTTGTGGCTGTTTAATGTCGTACGCCTCTTTTTATTATAATTATTATTATTTGTTTTTGTTTCAAGTTTGTTTGGTTTAGGTGTTTGTTTGAATTATGTTTTGTGGTTTGTTTGTCTTGCTTTACATTAATAAGGATCTGGGATTTTTTGTTTTATTTTGGGTTGATGTTTTCCATTGATTTTCAATTTGTTTGATGGAGTATTATGTTGGGTGGGTTCAATTAGTTAATGTATTTTTGTCTGTGTGTGTTTTTTTGTGTGGATTGCTTAATTGCATTTCTCCTGTTTCATAATTTTGAGCTTTATAAAAAAAAAACAATTGTGCAAAGACATAATAGTGCCCAAAGAAAGAAAACACCATAGTTATTTATCTTTTTATGAATATATATATATATATATATATATATTTAGCATCAAACAAGCAACGTAATTCCTGTTCACTGTAATACAAATGTATTAAATATTTAAATGACAAGATTAAAAAAATGATTGCACAACTGCTTAGTTTTCTTACTTTTTTCCATTTTATTGTTCTGTATAAATAGCCCCTAAGGAAAGTTTTGCTAATCAACCGAGAGTTTGAGTTTATGTGACGGTCAGTTTACCCAGCTTTCTGGAATATACCTGGTATGCCTCAAACCATCATATTCATCTACGCTGAAGAGCTGAGCCAAAGTCTAACTTGCATAATTACAAAAATTGACTTTTAACATGAAGCATCTAACATGCCGAAAGTATCGTACAGTACACAAGTTCCGTCTCTGCAATGCTGTCAAAACTATATGTCCTTGCCAGTTGCTAATTAACATGCAATGAAATACGTTCACGAAAACTGTATGTTAACTGAAATTAATCAATATTGCATACTTGGTAGCAAAATATTACTTCTCAAAAACAGCTCTTTCATACACCCGATGACCTTCATTAGTGGGTTTTGAGCTAGTCTCTAGGATTACTGTTCTCCAGTAGCCGCTTGTTCCACCAATTTCTCATGACCTGAGCATGGAAAATAAAAGTCCAAGAGGCCAGTTGAAAGAGCCACCCAATTATAGACGGGAAACCTGCCAAGATGATTGATGATACTTTGAACGTCCTTGATATCCTCCTATAATGCTGCCTGGGCTTTTCAGCAAACACCTTTAGTGAGCTTTGAACTCTGTACTTATAAGAGGTTCACGTTTATTTGTACTACACTTGTTGTCTAGCAAAGATTGGCCAGGGGTCAACAACATGACCAACTGATTGAGTGGTTTCCATATAGGGACTGTAATGTTGAAGCAAGTATAGTATGTCTTATTTTAACATGGTTCACTACATGCCATATAGTATGAATGTACAATTCGCGTTACATGCGAAATCACCACCTTGTAAAATAGTTATGTTTTCCCATGAGATTGGGCTGGTAATTTCTAAAGTTTGCGGAGACTTTCTCAATGTCAGTGACATTCCCTTGTTGAGCAAGTAATCCTTTACCAGTCCTGAAATAAGTTCAAATACAGTACATGAATACCTGAATGGATAGAAACCTTGTTTATTGTCACCAAACTTCAATAAGAGGTGCCTATTTCTGAGCATACGTAATGTGTTTTAGTAGGAAAAGAAGGAGTAGTTTGTGATGTGCCACAGGATTGAGAAGAGATAAGGTCTGGTCTCACCCAGCGTGAAGTGTTTTCCATTACAGTGAACATCAATGCGGTTGTGTGCTTGGCTCTCTCTGCACCCAACCAAAATCATAGGTGTTAGAGCAATGACCACACAAAGGGGAGGCTGACGGGATGTTTTTCTATTCTTCTTCTTCTTTTTTTTTTTTTTCAAAAGCAATTGTTCTGCCCATTCCTGCATCTCTCTCTCTCACCTCCTCAGAGTAAGTGTGGACACCCTCTGCTGCACTCCTCCACGTCCTGCCTTTGTCCTGAAACAACTCCCATGACACGCAGCCGGGAGACTGATCGACACTGGGTCCACTGCTGAGGGACATGGAGCAGAGAAAATAGCCTTCCTCCCATAAAATTAAGCTCCACTGGCAATGAAGCCAGAGAGAGAATGTTAGAGGGAGATTGCAGTGGAAAAGAAGCATCACCTGTGTGATTGAGATTCAGCGTGTAGCCTGTATAGCATTAAACTCTCTTACTGAGTACACAGCAAACACAATCACACAAACAGCACAAATTAGATGAATGCATTCACAAAACAGTAAAACAAGGCAAGACGCAACGGTGTGGAGTACATTTTAGCTGCAAATGAGATGATTGCTTATTAATATTAATATACATTCCCTGTCATTTGAGGTGTAACATAAAGCTTTTGTGCTTCATGAATTATTGGAAATATGCATGTCGCTGTCTTCTGGTTCCAGTGGAATACTTGCCCTGAACTTAGTGACGTATTTACGTTGTGAAATAATGTGGCTCGCTAGTTTCCGCTGGTAAATGTTTTCAATGTGCTGTAGTAGCCTAGCCAAGATGATTTAAAAATCTGGACCTTTTTCACAGAAAGGAGGAGAGATGTGCTGATCATTACTGTGTATAGAATTTTCCAATGGAGCATGAAGTTTTAATCTAGTCCAAGCCGATCTTAGAAAGCAGTGGCAGTGTGTGTGTGAAAGAGACCATATAAAATAAGATAACTTATGATCATAACTTTATTTGTATTAAACATATGTGTTAATCTGTTGGGAATAATCTGAGTTTGTGTTATGTTGGGATGGGCTTTATTATGTTTCAGTTCTGTGCCTCAGTACTTGTTTCTCTGTGTTTCAGTAAGTCTCCTGGATTTCAAATGGTTTGATTAAGTTGTCACAAGTGTTTCACATTTCTTTGATTGGTTTGTTCTGTCTATTTAAGCCCTGTGTTTCATTTAGTTCATGGTCAGTTCTACTTCAAGTCGGTTGTTCTGTTTCTGAGTTCCTTTAATTAATAAAACGAAGAATGCTGCATTTAGATCCTTTTCTCCTCATTATTGCAACCAATGTGTGATAGAAGAACTGACCCAATAATATGGATTTAGCAGCAGTCCAGATTCTCCTGCTCTCGCAGAGGGAACCAATCCCTGGAGGAACACACACACACAGGCTTTCCTGGACCTTCAGCATCTGTTCCACTATGACGACGCCAGCCTGTGTGTTTTTTCGGGTTAGGGTTTCTGGCCTCTGGGGAATTTTAAGAAGGATGTGGAGTGGGTACTCCTACACAACGGTTCCCCACTCACCATCCGCAAGAGAAGAGCATCAGCCATTACCACCAGCCCAGCCACCGCAACACCGGAGCCCACCGCAGACACTGAGCCAGAGCCAAGACCGTGCCAAAGATCGCCTGATCAGATTTAAAAATTGCACTTAAGTGTACTTGACTTATACTGAGAGAAAAGTCCAAGTATATTTGGCCTGTACTTGTACTCAACATTTTGATTGAGATATACTTAAAAGTATAATTAAGTATTCAAAGTATACTTGGCTTGTAGTTGTGTTAACTCTTTTGATCGAGAAGCCTATTAAATATACTTTTTTTTTATGAAACTTATATTGTTTGAAAATATTGATTAGATTAGAATATTGATATAAAACAGATATTTTTCTAATTCTGCGTATCTGAATTTGTGTGTAGGCTAGTCCACTGGTAAATAGGAATTTACTCTAATTCTGCTTTCCCCACCATTGACTGAATTTTCCAGCTATCCATGTTTACACCGTTATACGGTAGGGGGCGCTATGACACATCTTCTAGTTCAGAATCTCCAGATCAAAACACAGGAGAAGAAGAAGCTGAAACAAGTGATAGAAGATTGCTCACTCAAATGTAAAACAACGTGATCATCAAACATTAAACAGCTTGTAAATCAAAACTGCTTAATGTTACCAAATGAAATGAAGCGTAACCCATGAAGAGAAAACGACTGTGAAGCTTTGGGGGTGTTGGACTCGCTCTACTCCATCTGTGTTTGATCATCGTTCTGGATCTGATCAAGGCGTAGTCTTCGACAAAAATGTCATTTTCTCAACTTTTTCCATTTAAAATGTTGCCTTTCTTTATGAAACTTATTAAAAAATATATATATTTTTTTTTCATAAAAACTTTATGAAAAAAAAAAGGGTGCATGAAGCTAATAAAATGTTTTTAAAATGAAAGTACAGTTAAAGGTATTTTTCAAGTATAAAAAAAAGAATATCTACATGTGAACGTAGTATACTGCAAGTGCAAAAAAAAATATATAAATAGTAAACTATAAGTATAATGTTATGTTCACTTAAAGAAAACTTACAAGTATACTTGCAGTATAAACTACTAAACTAGTAGTTTACTGAGAATACACTTCAGTTTGTAAATCTCCTTTGTAAAAGCTTTACAAGGCATAACTAGTCTTCACTTTAGATGAGCTCACAAAAATAGTTCACTGACCACTACTAAATGCTTTATAACTCCCTGAATTACAGTAGAAATACATGTTAATAAACCATTTATTAACACACCAAGTAACTATTACTATATGTCTGAATAATATGTATGTATGCACATTTAAATAGTTTAATCACACTTTCTAAGTGATCTTATGAACCACTGACAACTCCTAAATAAATGATTTGTAAATAATGCTATACTTAATTTAGAAAGGATAAATTGATCATTAATAAAGTATGCAAATACAATTATTAAACACATTATAGATATGCTTTTAAAACACGAATGAAGCATTTATAGCTGTATTTATAAACTGCTTATTAATGTCTATTAATGCTTTATAAATGATGAATTTACTAATGCTTAACTAATGATTAATAGCGTGGAGT
Source organism: Squalius cephalus (assembly GCA_022829025.1). NCBI lineage: Eukaryota > Metazoa > Chordata > Actinopteri > Cypriniformes > Leuciscidae > Squalius > Squalius cephalus. Next base: position 41,025 of record JAKJND010000041.1, on the reverse strand, counting down.
TATCTTCATTCAAATCTTCATTTGTTCATGTGCATCTTAAAGATTTTACCTAACTGAGGTAAAATGGCGTCTTCCTACACCTCAGTCCACCGGCCCGGCCCGCCCCGACTCCACCTTAGTAGCTCATCGCTTTCGGTTCCTGTCGGTTCCCCCGGGGTCTCCACATCCAGCTTCGTCTCAGTCACTCGACCCCTGGCTCCAGCTACCAAGCCTCTGCCATGACTCCTCCCTCAACCGTGGGTTTGCGTCATGGACCTTCTGCTGGGTTTGCCACTCTGGCTTCTCCCGCCTTCATCTCCGCCCCGGCCCTGCCTGTACGGTGGAAGGTTAGGGATAATCTGGGTGTAAGGAATGATAGGGATAATCTGAGTTTGTGTTATGTTTGGATGGGTTTTGTATTATTGTTTCAGTTCTGTGCCTCAGGGACAGTTTACACAACACCGTTTTCAACTAAAAACTCAAAACTTGTTAATGCGTTTTGGCCGTTTATTTTTACATGACAACTGCGTTTTGCGTGGCTGAAAACCCAAACTTTTAAAAGCGAGTTTCAGAGAAAGCGGTCTCCGTGTAAACAACAAAAACGCAAATCTCTGAAAATGATGACGTCATGCAGATGCGTATTACGTGTTCAGTCTATAGTGTTTCATCGCCATCCACTGGCCTGGCAGCAGAATACAGCGTTTTCAGTCGTTTTTGTGAATTCGTGTGAATGGGGACACGACAATGGTGTCGTCTGTATACGGAAAACTCAAAGGAAAAACTTCTCCGTTTTAAGCATATCGTTGTTGTGTAAAAGTACCCTTAGTGTTCTCTCATTTCTCTGTTTCAGTTAGTGGGTTACACATGCTTTGATTAAGTGTGATTTTCACATGTGTTTGACATTTCTTTGATTGATTTGTTCTGTCTGTTTCTTGCAGTTCATGTTTAGTTCTACTTTGTGTTTTAAGTTGGTGATTCTGTTTCTGAGTTCCTTTTGTTAATAAAATGAAGACTATTGCATTTATGTCCTTATCTCCTCATTATTGCAACCAATTTGTAAGTTTGTCAAGGAGTTTGTGTCCTAGTCGTAGGTCAATGTGTGTGCTTATATCATGTGATTGCGGTGCTGATGAGGGACGAGTGTCCGTTATATTATTATACAGTATTGTGGAATTCCCACTCATGCCATTACCAAAGGAGATGCAATGCTTGGCTTTTTTTTTTTTTATGTTGCTATGAAAGAAAAACAAAGGATTTTTTTTTTCTTGTCTACTAACCTATTACCCTCTGTTACGTGCATGTCTTAAACTACATAGCAATGCAACATCCCCTGAAGGAAATCCTTCGGTAAAGAAAAAGAAAAGAAAACTCAATCTCGGCTACTTTCAAAACAAACTGTAATTAGTCTGCACTTCCTGCAGTCTTTGAAATGACAAGGATAATCAATGAATGTGTGGAATCAGCCTCAATGACTTATAGATTAGTGACCAGTTTAAACATTGGTTTTAATTAGCAGTGGTCGGGGAGCCGGGGGCCCGGGGACAAACGAGCATCATGATTGCAGTCACAGCTTGTCAGGAGACCTACCGACAAAGTCACCTTAAAGAAAAGCCATCCTGATTAGACAGTTGTTCTTTAAAATAACCACCATCAAAGCCCACACAATTTAAACATCTTTATACCTTTAGAAAATTGCCAATAAGCTGTGCAACTTTCATTATTTAGTCATTTATTGTGAAACCTTTAATGAATTAATCTAATTTACATTTCATTTAAATATACATAGTGTTTATATCTAATTTAATTAAAGTGCTTTTCACAATACATATTGTTTTAAAGCATCTTTACAGAAAATGCATGCATCTACATTACAATTTATTCTGTTATCAGAGGTGAGTGTTAAAGTAATGTCCATATTTCAGACATCTACAGTTCTAAGATAATACAAATCATACAGTAGCCTCACATAATGTATTAATTTTAGGCAGAAACAATGAGCTCTAGTCTCTAGTTACGTATGGGCATCCCGAGATAAAACAGAAAAGCAACTGCTGTTCATAACATTTAGCAAAGATAATCATATGCATTTGATCTTATATAACTGGAGTACAAGGTTATGAGATTAATTATATGAATGCTTGGCTAAAGAGATGTATCTTTAATCTAGATTTAAGTCCCGGACATCAGGAAGGCTATTCCAGAGTTTAGGAGCCAAATGTGAAAACGCTCTCCCTCCTTTAGTGGACTTAGATATTCTACAACCAGAAACACAGAGTTTTATGAAAAAATATCTCATAATAATATACGGATCTACCTGATAAAATAAGAAAGCGATGGAATCAACATCGAGGGATTTGCTGAAAGAGGCCTGTAGTATTGCATAGCGTTCACAAAGAGAGAGATAACTTACGAGGGGAATAGAGTTTGATCAGGACTTCTCAGCAAAAATCCCAGAATTCAACAGAACAAAAAATTTTTTTTTATTTTTTTTTTTTAGATGGATGCACCAAAAGCTTCAAGAAAAACACATTATGCAGACTCAGTGAGAGCTGAGGGATCCATTTGCAGAGATTTAATAGAAGCAAAAGGGTAAATCACAGAGTCGTAACCCAGGTAGTAAAGTTAAGGGTCAAAAACCAAGAAAACAGTCAAAACTGGCTATCAAATCCAGGAGAGCGTATAGGCAGATAATCCAAAATCAAGGCAAGACACAACAATGGGATAACGTTCAGAATTGCAGACCAGGCAAACAATACTGTGCAATGAACAAAGGAAATCAGGCTCTTTAAACAGGAAGGAGAAACCATGTGACAGGACCAGAGGAAGAGAGCGCCCTCTGGCTGTTAGGAGGGGGGAAACTCAGGTTGGGATGTTACACATTTAGTCCCACTTTCGGTACCCGGCAAAACTGAAAACATTTTGGAAGGAAGGCAGGAATTTCAACAACCGCTGGAGAATACAGGATGGACTAAAATTCAACTGATTCATCGGGGAAACTTAGACAAGTAAGAGCAGTATTTTCTTAATGGCTTGGAGGGAGAAAATGAAAATGAATGATAAAACAAAGAAGGTTAACAAATAAATTACAAATAATTAACAAATAAATATAATTTTTAAGTAAGTTGGAGAAGAAAAGAGTGGACTGAAATGTACATAATCTAACATGGGCTGAATAGTTTAAATTGCCTTCTTAAACTTGGGATTTACCTTCTTTTTATTTTTTATTTATTTATTTTTTTGAGGAATAAAAGAATGAAATGAATTCAATATAAATGTTTAAGTTAGAGAAATGTATTAATCGTGGGTTAATGATTAAATAACCCCCAAAGAATGATGGAGGGAAGTTTATTTTTATTGTTATATATTGTATTTATTTTTACTATTATTAATATTGTTTTTTTCTCTCTTTTGTTATTAATTTTCACTTCAGAAACTTAAGAGAGTTTTTTACAATAAACACATTTAAATAAAGACAAACATAAACAAATTGAAAAGTTATTTGGAGCTCAAGTATTCACATCATCATTTAGATCAGCAAGAAGAGGAGTAGCAATATTGGGTAAGAAATATCTAAATTTTAAAAATGAAAATAGTAAAATAGATAAGGAGGAATTATATTAGTGAGAGGAGAATTAGAAGAACAATTAATAACTTTAATTAATGTATGCAACCCACCAAGGGAAAATGTAAATTTTGTAAAAAAAAATTTTTTTTATTGTTGTTAGTTATGGAAGTTAAAAGACTAATGATTATTGCAGGAGATTTTATTTTGGTTATGGATGAACAACAACAACAACAATTCTATTTGTATAGCACAATTAAAAACAACTGGCGTTGACCAAAGTGCTTAACAATAAGGGTAGACAATACAAGCACAAAAACCAGCAAAGATACACATCAAAGAAGAAAAAGTCGGTCACATCAGGGTATATTAAAAGCTAGTGAAAAGAGATGCGTTTTCAGAGGAATTTTAAAAAGTGTCAGAGTTTGGGCAGGTCTGATATTGTGGGGTAGGCTATCCCATAGCTTGGGTCCATAAGCTGCGAAAGCACGGTCACCCCTATTTTTTAGTCTGGTCCTGGGGGCAGAAAGTATGTTCGAGTCCCCCGATCTTAGTGATCTTGACTTAATTTCTGGATGAAGCAATTCAGATAGGTACTGGGGAGCTAAGTTCTGTATAGATTTAAAAACAAAGAGCAAAACTTTAAAATCTATTCGAAATTTAATCGGTAGCCAATGAAGCGAAATCAGAACCGGTGTAATATGTTCAAATTTTCGTTTTCCTTTGAGAAGGCAAAGGAAAACGAAGATGAAGAATTAGATATACTAAGAACTAAAATCCCCATAGATGAAAAGACTTGATTTGTATCATAAATGCCAAATGTTTTATTTCTCAGTCACATTTTTTTAGTGAGTTATATAGCTATAACCTTCCAGCCACAAATGCTGTGTCTTCATATTCACTCCACTGACACATCACATTAAGCCGAGTGTGAAAGGAGTGTGTCTCAATGAAAACCGCACGCAAGGAACAGAAAGGCATTTGGTATGCTAGGTAGCACGGCTCCACACACTGACGAGCGCACGCCGGCTCATTTGTCTCTCTGTCCATTCTTTCACTCCCTCTTTCACCACTGCAGGGAATTCAGCATGACTCCACACGTCTCACCTTTTTACTCCTTCCGTACCGGCATACACAATTACATTTCCCTGAAATATTTGTTTTATTAATGTTGCCCAACGGAGTAATTAATCTCCTCGCAAAGGTACCATCTGGATGACCCAAAAATGCAATTAAACTTCCTCTTTTATGATTAAGATAAATATGGAGGAGAGGTATGAAATGGCAAACGTGTGATATCACACACGGAGGAATCAGCTTCATTTCTTTTTTCTCTCTCTTCGTGTTCCTCACAACTTGTCGAGGTGAGGGTGACTTACGGAGCTGATGTAACAGATAGTCAGTAATGAAAACGAATGTCCTCTCATGGAAGCCGATGCATTTCCATTATTAGATCGATTGGCCGGGGTTAGTGATGCCAACTGGCAAGCTGTTTGTGTTGCCCTGGCATTGAAAAAGACCCTCCGGTGAATCAGATACACAGTCTTTGTTGAATTCCCGTCCTGTGATTCTTATGGCAAGGTAATTTTTGATTCAGGTTTTATATCATCATACACTAGGAGATTAGACACATAGGAAACAACAGTCGTTTCTTCTATACAACAATGAGCAAATGGAGTAAGAAAGATTCCAGTAATCTCACATGCATTATCAGAGATCTCGACAATGTCTCAAACTGTGCTGAAATTTATCAAGGTACCAACATCAGATCTCAGTATGAACTCGAACTTTTCTCACCGAATTCATACAAGATCAAACGATCTGAGCTGCTCCACGTTCATTTTATACCAACTATTTTTCACATTTGTGCCTTTTTTTAAATTTCTGCTGGAAGAAGCTAGCGCTTATTCAATCCCACCCCCTTGCCACACACAATTAACTACCTTGTATGATATTACAATATCTATGGATTAATAATTAATAGTAGTAATTAGTATAACAATAACAGTTACACCATTTAATCCCACCGGTCACAATAGTGACTGTAAAAAAAAGTTTCATTTCTAAGGCTATAAAAATGTTACTAAATTATCTATCAATGCATTTCCAGCAGATATTGAAATAATAAAGGGTCTCAATGAAATATGTGTAGTGTCACATGTTTACTGTAAATTGTCACATGACCAGAGCTGTTTATTTCCTGTTTGCGCCAAGAGAAGAGGATGGCAGCAAGAAAGCTCCCAAAGAAAAGGGTGGTAAAGTATGTTAACATAAAGATAGGACATAGATTTTTGGTACACATCATGTTTAAGGTGTCTAGTATTGATATATGCATTTGCAATTACTCAACTTTGTTTAATGTGGTCAAAGAACTCACAAACATGTCAACGGCAACAATAGTGACCGGTGGGATAACCCATTGTATCTACATACTAATACACATAGGCTAACTGTTCTACCTTACTATCTACCTAATTTTACACACAGACACACACACACACACACACAAACACACACACACACACACACACACACACACACACACACACACACACACACACGTCTCTTCTGATGTCTGATCTCCACACACACACACACACACACACACACACATACACAGAAACACACACACACAGACACACACACACACACACACACACACACACATACACACACACACACACACACACACACACACACACACACACACACACACACACAAACACACACACGGTCACGTCTTCTCTGATGTCTGATCTCCACACACACACAGACACATACAGAGAAACACACACAGAAACACACACACACACACAAACACACATACACAAACACACACACACACTCACACATGGTCACGTCTCCTCTGATGTCTGATCTCCCCACACACACACACTCACACACACACACAGACACACAAAAACACACACAAAAAAACAACACACACACGGTCACGTCTTCTCTGATGTCTGATCTCCACACACACACAGACACACACAGAGAAACACACACAGAAACACACACACACACAAACACACATACACAAACACACACACACACACACTCACACATGGTCACGTCTCCTCTGATGTCTGATCTCCCCACACACACACACTCACACACACACACAGACACACAAAAACACACACAAAAAAACAACACACACACACACACGCACAAAAACACACACAAACACACTGCATAGGTCAAATAGACCTATATTAAATCAATACAATGGTTGTTACAACACAGTATCCCACCGGTCACAATTGTGACCGATCATAAAACACACTTTTTCACACACTTTTCCATGAAAATTTCAAAAAATTATGACTGATTGTTTCAAAGGGATACTAATGACACATGATTTGGATATTTTTGTGTCTGGGAAAAATTTGGGATTAAATGGGTTAATAGACTATCAATTTAATAATAATGTATTTAATAATAATGATATTAATAAACATCAATATCATAAAAATTTCAATAACTAATCATTATCACTACCATTACCACAATAACTATAATTAGTATAATAACAATGATGACAACAATAATCAGTGAAAATCACAACCCCTCATTCTTGTATCTTTTAAAGACCGTATTCTTATATGATGATTTAAAAGAATGTATATTAGGAGATTGCCTGTGTTCATCCTTCATCCCATTCCACAGTTTTACCCCACATACAGACACACAAAAACTCTTCCTGGTGGTTCTGACCAGATGCATTTTAAATTTTGTGTAAATTATAACCCCCGTCTCTCTGGCTGAAAAGATTTTGGATGTTGAGTGGTAGTAAATTCTTACTAACTTTAAACATGATCAGTGCTGTGTAATATTGAACCAGGTCCTGAAGTTTAAGTAATTTTGATTGTAAAAACAGAAAATTTGTACGATCAAAATACCCAGCTTTGTGTATGACACGGACTGCCCTTTTTTGCAATACTGACAGTGAGTATAGTGAATTTTTATAATTGTTTCCCCAGATCTCTATGCAATAGATGAAGTATGGAAGAACTAATGAGCAATACAAAATTATGAAGTGAATTGTAATCTAAAAATTGCTTTATTTTATTTATAATTCCAATGTTCTTGGCGACTTTGTTTTGTATGTGTCTGATATGGGGCTTCCAACTAAGTTTATTGTCTACTATCACACCCAATACCTTAATTTCCTTTACATTTTCAATTATTATATTATCAATTTTAATATATTCATTATCCTTATTTCTATAATTACCAAATATTATTACCTTAGTTTTCTCTATATTCAGTGATAATTTATTACTATCCATCCATTTTTTAACTTTGTCTAATTCATTATTTATAGTATCAATTACTTTACTATACTCATTTCCAGAATAAAGTATATTAGTATCATCAGCAAATAATATTAACTTTAGCAGTTCAAACTTTCTTTTTGACTTCAGATCAACACATGTTGTTGGTTATTGTTCTGACTTTACTTGTTTGAAGTATTCCTGTTTTACATCATTATAAACTGCAACAGATAATATAGGAAAATGTGTTACTTTCTTGACCTTTCGGCAGTGTTTCATCCAGTCATTTTGCTTTCATATCTTTTATAGGGCCCATGCTAATAATTTCTCACTTTTTTTATTTATTCAGCTGTTATACTGGTCTACAATATTTTTTTAGAAGTTGTCTGCTTCAGTGCTAAAATGTGCTATTTATTATGTATTTTATATACTGATACATTTATAGAAGTAGTGTATCATAAAACAAAATAATCCAGAAATACACTGGCAATAACTATGAGCATTTATAAATCTATTTTACACATTCTATGTGATCGGCTGGCATGCAACTTGCTCTTGTATAGGTATAACACACACAACTTAGGAATGTGCTGTGAGCATTCCTGTGTTGTGTGTGTTATACCTATACAAGAATTGGTCCTATCCCAAATAAGCATCAGTATTGAGTAGGGATGGATAATTTATCGGCAGCCATATAAATATCAGACGATAAATGTTCATTTTTACTGTTATATTTAGTGTTCTGATGAGGGTTTCATGATGCGAAACACCAGCATTCAGCAGACCTTGCATGCTTGAGATGAGTTTATGATAGAGAGAAGATGCAATGTTGGCAGTGTGGACTTTATTCACATTGAAAAAAAGTCATTACAATTGCAGTATTAAACAAAATTCACAACTGAAGTCAAATCAACAAAGACTTGAGACTGAGAGTATGTGGAAATTCCATAAGGACGGTGCAAAAGCCAAAGAAATAACAGAGTTATGGAAATTATTGCACCCAACAACACAACAAGATGACATTTAATAATAAAAATAATAATTTAAGCTCATTATTATGTAGCCGAGTCTGTGCTGGTTTGTATTGGCCGCCTCCAGTTTTCCGTTTGTTTTGCCTCCAGCTAACACCGTGACGTAACTGTGACGTCGGCGCAAAAGGGGTCTATTGTTTAGGACCATGAATTTGATCAACTATTTATTGAATCCTACTTCTCATAATTCTTGAGCAGGGGTGGCATTTGAGGTCATAACATAGTATTGTGCAGAGAGCCACGCCCCTGTAAAAGTTAAAATAAAAGTTGTTGGTGTTTTACTGCCTCTAGTGTTCATCTGGAAAATGCCGTGATTTGTATGTATTTGTTTGTGTTTTGAGTTTTGCAAAAATGTAGGTCGAGGCATGTTTTTCCAATGAGCCTGTGTTGAATTTCTCAAAAAGAGTAACATTTTTGCCCACAGAACATTTACACAGACGCATTGTGGAACGTCCAGGTGGTCTTCAGAAACTTTAGACTCGCCTCAGTGGTTTCTTTCGAGTTGTCCTTCCATGAACAGCATCCTTGTTTAGTGTTTTTCTAGTGGACACATGAACAGAGATGTTTTGAAATCCGGTTTTCGTGGGTTTTATGAGCTGGAAGCCCAAATTATGTACAAATAAACAACTAAATACTTGAAATCGTTTAGGTTGTGGGCCCTGAATCTATAATCTATGGAAGTTTAACGTTTTGAATGGAATTATGGAAATAAATAAACTTTTCCATGATACACTCAAAAAAACAACTCTTTGAATGAACGTAAAAAAATCATGGAAATGATTTCCACATGATTAACTTGCTTTATTTCAGCATTATGCAATTATGTTATTCCAATTTAATGTGCTTACGTTGGGTCAACTTAATTTATTAAGGTTGATTCAACTTATTTACTATGGTTGGACACAGCTTAATTTAATATTGTCAGCCCAACTAATTTACTTAATTTGCATCCAACTTATGTGGTTGTTATTTTCATTCATCCATCAATATTTCATTTATTTAAGTGACACATAATTAAATTGACAGACTACAGCTAGCTATTTGCTAGCAGTAGCACATATTAGCATCTTAAATGCTAAGATTTACATGCTCCTTCAACCAAAGCAGTTAAAAGTAACCAAATCAGTCCACAGCCAAACAAAATGCTCCACTCTTCTCCACAATGGTAACCCACTGTAATTTAAATGGTTCTAATAATTCCAATGTAATTGAACATTAAACACAATTACACACTATCAAGTCTTCCCCTTTTCTCATTTTCTCAAAAAAACCCCCATAAAATAACACTTAATTTTAACATTTATTCTCTCTTAATTCAACCATATGCAAAGCATGCTGGGAACTAACAAGCACTGTCCAGTTTCAGTTAATGCCACACAAATCATTCATGTAATCAACACAAACGGATTAAGTAAACTTAAATTTTACATATTAAGCAGATTGAACACAATCAAATTAAGTTAGGGCAAAATGGCAGTTGGCGTCGCACTATACTGCCACCCTCTGGGTGTAAGAATTTTTTACTTAACATAAATGGTTTGTGTTTAGACAACACGTTAGGATTTTGTACTGTTAAGTTGAGACATAATTACGTGGACCTTAAAGGGTTAGTTCACCCAAAAATGAAAATTCTGTCAGTAATTACTCACCCTCATGTTGTTCCAACCGCGTAAGACCTTTGTTCATCTTCAGAACACAAATTAAGATATTTTTGATGAAATCTGAGCTATGTCTCACTCCTCCATAGGCTGCTATGTGACCGAAACTTGCTGGCCCAGAAAAGTCATCAAAGAGATCGTTAATATAGTCCAAGTGACTCCAGTGGCTCAATCTTAAGTATATCAAGCGACGAGAATACTTTTTGTGCGCAAAAACAAACAAAAATAACGACTTTATTCCACTTTTCATTTCCTTCTCTCTGGGCCTCTAGTTGGTTCGCGTAGTCTTTTTGCGTAGCGCGTCTGTGTTCACGTCACCACGTAGGCTCACTATTGGCCGACGCCGGTCATGTGTGTGATGCGTGATGACGTGCAACACAGACGCGCAGCGCAAAAACACTACGAGGCACAGAGAGAAGGAAATGAAAAGTGGAATAAAGTCGTTATTTTTGTTTGTTTTTGCGCACAAAAAGTATTCTCGTCGCTTGATATACTTAAGATTGAGCCACTGGAATCACTTGGACTATATTAACGATCTCTTTAATAACTTTTCTGGGCCAGCAAGTTTCGGTCACCTAGCAGCCTATGGAGGAGTGAGACATAGCTCTGATTTCATCAAAAATATCTTAATTTGTGTTCCGAAGATGAACGAAGGTCTTACGGGGTTGGAACAACATGACGGTGAGTAATTACTGACAGAATTTTCATTTTTGGGTGAACTAACCCTTTAATAGAAAAAAACATTTCAAGTCAACAAACACAATTATTATAAGTAAACTAAATATAAATATATTATGTAAAGTGCACAACCTTCCTAGTTCTTTTTTTTTTAGTGTATTCTAATTTTTTGGAAAGGGTCTGTATAGTGTAGAACTGGAGTTCAGCTGGTGACAAGACACTGTACTCTTTCCTTATGGAGCAGAAATATAATCTGTGTCACTGTTCACCACAGATGCAGGCTGGCAAACAGAACAGCCAAAAGCCCTTGTCATACACCTTCAAATACACTTCTTTTAGGACACTTTGCTATTTTGCCAGACCCCTGTCAAAAAGCGCTGCAACGACAGTAGATGTTGATAATAGCCAAGGTCACACTACAGTACAGTTTGCAATTGTCTTGTTGCAGTGACCTTTGTGGACCTTTGTGTGGCCCTGAAGAGAACCTAGCCCTTACAACAGCATGCCTTTGCTTGTTACCACCCTTATCACATAATCAATAGTCTGCCACTCATTCAATTCGACAAGCATCTCCAAGAGAGAGGGGTAATCGTTTAGCAACATTGGGTGTATGATATTGACCGATGGAGATAAGGTTTGTCCTACTCAATCATGCCTGAGGGATTGTGTTATTAAGGGGTCACATCAAATACAGCATGTCTGTGTGTCTTTTGCTTCACGGCTACAATAATGAGCACATGCAAAAGGGAACAATCAGAGTGATTTGTCCTCGCCCCTGGGAGAATGACACACAAGAAGAGCTTTAAAGAACAAACCTGGCTGATTTAAACACTAACAAGTGAATGAGTGATGATCATTACCAGGACAGATTTACTCCTGAGAGTTACTGGTGTGTTCATGTCTTAAAAAATCCAACTTCCATTTGGACAGACAAGTTGAACTGTAGATAATGTTGACATTAAATAAATAATAATTAAATACAGTTACGTGCAACTTAAATATTAAATGGCAATAGCTTTGGTGATGAGAGGCTAAACTCAGGCATATGCTCAGCTTGATCACTTATGGTGCACTTGAAAAATGTGTACAATTGAATACAATTCTCCAACCACAGAATACCTACAAATGAACTGATTAGCTCTAATCTTTGCTTAATTTAATCCTTATTGGTTCAACTCACCTTTTGAGGGCAGCTTTCAGTATGAATGAAACAGAAATAATGCTCACACTGCCTCATTGTGGGTAAAAATAGAATACATTTTACTCCTCTCTATAGAAGATTGAAGAAAACATGAGAATCTGTCAATATTTCTCCAAATGTGCATGCTTTTGAATTAAAAGCCCTGAGGAACATTGTTTAGTCAAGCGCTTTTTAATGACATGAACATGCAGGAGTTTTTTTTTTTTTTTTTTTTTTTTTTTCAATAGATAAAGCTGAAGCTCATATTTCCTAATAAAGGTATCAGTTTTTCTTTTTCATAATTTCTGACACAAATTAGGAAATTACTGTCACTATGTGATTTTTAGAGTTGAGAAACAAGTTTTAGACCTTTTTAATGATGTATAGTTTATCAAGCTAATAATGCTTTTACATTAAAACTAACAGTAAGAATGATGCAGGATGGTTTAATGGGTTAAAATACAGTAGTCAACATTTCAAGTGGACCAAAAAAGTGAATCAAAGTTGTCGGGTAAGAACGGGTATTGTTCAAAGTTCATGTATAACTTTGATGAAAGGTTTTGTTCCATTTCAAATGTTGACTACTGTACATTGGGGAAAAAATGGTAACATCTAAATGAACAAATTAACAGGGTGGTTTCCCATTAGCTAAAACACTGTTCTTATGTGTGTCTTGTCAACCACAGTGGTCTTAGTAGTGGCAAATGTAACAAACATCCATACAGAACAATACAAATAATTCCCTTTGGGGAAAATAATCCATCATGAAAAGGAGACCAAGCATGTCTTCGGGACCAAGTCTACCAGACTACTCGAGTACAGATAAAGTCTTGGCTCCACCAAACCTGTAATCAATGTATTGTGGGTTCACGCTTTTTGAAGATGAGGGTATGTCACACAGCCTGTCCATCTGACTGCTGTACTTTTCCAGAAAGAAAGATCCACCTGAATATAAGATGCATTTCCGTTAATAATTTGGGTTAAAAAATGAGAAACAAAATGGGATGTCACTGTTATCCCAAGTCATATTTGTTTGCTTGGTCAATGTCTTAGTCGGTTTTGGTTCATTTGCTCTTGTAGGTTATAAGGACCTTTGATATAACTGAAAAAATATGGTCAAGTGATATGGAAATACTTCATAGCTGTGCGTTTAAATAATTGCACTTAGAACGCGTTTCGTTCAGAATCAAGCTTTCACGAACTGAACAGAGACACAAAGGCTGAGGATCCAAATGTAGTAGTTTATTATAAGGGTAATACACAGTCAGAACAGGCAAAGGTCAAACAGACAATCCAAACATTGAATACAGGGCGGAGGCAGACAGGGAAATCCAAGAAACAGGCAGAAAATCAACAGAAACAGGACACTATAGGTGCTTCTCAATATCTCAAAACCGATCGAGCTCAGCCATCTTGAAGGACATCTGAATTCTCTAATTGCACCGCGAGGAGTCGAGGATCGAGGAGTGAGGAGGCTTCCTGAGGAGTCATGAGCGAGGATGCACAGGTGTATCCTTTGCGGAAGAGTTTTATCGACTAAACGTGATGCACGTATAAATTCTCCTCCCCCTTCACATCTGTCACAATAATTTTAATTTATACTTTACCTTTGCAGTTTTTATAAACCACACATCTCACATATTTCAACAGGGTATCTTGCTTTATTATTATTATTTATTATGAATTTCTTAAATAAACAAACTTGAACAACATAAGGGCAGATCCTTTGAGCGCTGCTGATAACGCTGTGAAGTGACGCTCGAATGATCAAGTATTCCAATGTATAAATAAAGTTACATTCGATTACTCCGTCCTCCTTTTCTTTCCTTGCAGCCTTTCCTGAGACGCGAGGAAAGGAAACAAGGATGCACAAATAAGAAATGAGAAGAACCCTATGGCTTAGAATAGCAATGACACAAACAAAACTAGCGAAGAGTGACTGGATAACCATAGGCTTCATATAGGCGGAGCTAATGAGACACAGCTGTAGACAATCAGTGATGAGTCCGGGCAAAGGATTATGGGGAATGAAGTCTATGAGGGAATGACCATAGTCCGGGGTTGAGTGCCCTATAGTGAACAGCTGGTGATTGTGACACAAACATTCAGCAGTGTTGAAAAAACACTATGAACATCAGCCAACATGAGGGCATGTGACTCTGTAGAGGCTCAGCTGCAAAAATGACAAATCTGTGCTTTCAACATGTCATCTATGAGCCTGCTCCTCCAGCGCAGGTGTTATCACTCTTAAACATGCTGTGTTCAAAACAACCATTTCTGGGTTAACTCAGCGCTGGGTAAATATTGGGTTATTTTAACCCAGCTTATTGGGTTTTATACATTAACCCATTTGCTGGGTTGTTTTTGACACAGTGCTGGGTCAGTCAACCTATTGAAGGTTTTTCATTTTAAATAATAAAAATGCACTTTAAAATCTGTTATATTTAGGACAAGAACAGTTCATATATAGGCTACAGTATTTTTTATTCAATGGCAATTCAGTCTTTTACAATCATAAAATACTCAAAAAGCATTTAGTAAACGTTTTAGGACATGATAGGAGCATTTAGGACGTGATAATCTCATGAGCAGCCAATTGGAATCTGTAGAAAGAAAACTGGCATCAGTATAGGCCGTTCCAAATCATTAAATGCATATCTTATATATATATTCATGTTCGAAAGGTTACATCAAAAACCTTAATTTCATTCAGGAAGTTTCCCGTCAGGACATTTTCTCTCAGAACATAAAACAAAATTTACAAATGAATCCAGTTTTAACTGGTTTGGCACAGTCTACCCAGCATTGGGCTACATTGACCCAGCAATGGTAGCTATGTGATATCCTCATTTGTATTGACAGTAAAAATGACCTAGCAGCTGAGTTACCAAAAAAAAAAAAAAAAAAAACTCAGCAAATGGGTAAATTTAATAAAAATAACCCAATAAAATTACATAGCAGGCTGAACCCAGCATTTGGGTTAAAACAAATAGCCCAGCATTTTTTATTCTCAGTCTTCTTCTTTTCATAAAGAGTTGTTTCTCCTTTACGTCTTGTTGACACCAAACGTACGTTCTGCTGCTCCATTGCTGCTTTCCTTGCTGTGTTTTCAGTATCTCATGCAGTATTTTTGAAAATATGTCTGAAGACCCTGCCTTTCTGATGATTAATAGTAAAAAAAAACATTAACAAAATCAGAAAGCTGTTGCTTGTGTGAACGGGAAGATATGGCACATTTACCAAAAAAAAAAAAAAAAAAAAAAAAATCAATCCAACCATTTTTTCTGTAATTTCCCATGATTAATGTGTGAAAGTGGCCATTGTTTATTATACTCATTTAAATTCACAATCTGATTGATATTGAATTTTCATTGTCAGATCAATGCATTTTTACACTCCGGGTTGGAGCAGCATTAAATTAAGCATAACAATCTCGAATGCAATTATAACTTCAGAGAAACCAGACAAGTTTATCCCAATGACTTGAATTAATGCATATTAGTGCACCTGTACTGTGAAGTGTCACCAAATCTGTCATGGCGACGAACATTGGTTGCTCAGGAAAAGGTGGATAGTGATGTGTTCTGTACACATGTGGCATCAGAAAAGTGGACCGCATCAGTAATCAAGGAGATTGAGCAACCCAGCAATTCTGAGATTGGCCATTTCACGATTATTTTGACCATTACTACTTATTTCTGTCCTGTGTATTTTACAACATGTCCAATCCACTCCAATCCAGCTGGAAATCAGGGCTCTGATTGATAGTCTCAGTGGTTAGAGCTGTTTTGAGCTTCTAGAATGATCTGTCTCCACTGGCTGTTCAATTCTTTAGATCTAAAAGAGCAGATTATAAATGGGAGTTAGCATGCTCTAACCCAGTGGTTTTCAATCCTGGTCCTGGCGACCCACAGCTCTGCACAGTCTCCCTCATTTAACACACCTGATTCAGATCATCATCTCGTTAGGAAAGAGCTCTATGAACTGATCTGGGAGTGTCAGATAAAGGAGACATATAAAATGTGCAGAGCTGTGGGTCCCCAGGACCAGGATTGAAAACCACTGCGGTCTGTAAAACTGGGCTGCGTTTCCCGAAACCTTCTTAACGCTACGTCGTTCTTAAGTTACACCTTAAGCTGTACCTTATCATTAATACGTGTTTCCCGAAACATTCTTAGTTAAGTATACCTTCTGTAAGTCATACGTTCGGAAGGTTGGTCTGGACCACTCTTAGCTTTACCTTATCACTGTTGCAGGTCTATACGAACATAATTCAGAAGTTTTAATACACCCAGACAGTGTTCAATTAGGCTTATTCAAGTGTTTTCATGCAAAGAATAAAATTGTCATTACACTGATTGTTGTTAGATTTTTTATTATATTATTATATATATTATATTATTAATTTAATTAAAGAGCGCTTTTAAAGGCCAGTGAAAGCATAGTCTACTATCAGTTAAGTCCTAGGCCTATTCGGACGCTAATTGTTTCTAATGGGCTCGTACGATATTTTAAACATTTACAGGGGTAAGTTGTGAGTTTAGTGCCGTCCGAATCCATAATATCAATGTTTTTTCTCACCCAACCCGCGTACAAATCCCTGGCCAAATTAGTACCTACTGTTTTTTGACAAACAGGTCATGTGGTGATTTAATTGCCGTCTGAATCCACATCTCTGAGTTTACAAGAAGAGATTCAAAATGCACTGTTTAAATCAGTGTTGATCACTGCCAAGCACCGTACGTAAGATGTACACTTTTATTACTGAAATGCTGGAAACTATTTACAAGAAGAATATTTCATTGCAGCTCCACCTCAGCGAACAAAAATGGGAAAGAGAAGAAAACACGTAAAAAAATTGAAATGGTTATTATGGCAGCAATATATGATACAATCAGATGTTCAACACAGGCAAAGTAAGAACATTTTGTCAAAACTGAGTTCTGACTGACATTGGCTTTATTCAACAATGATTCTCACCTGTGACAGATGGGTTTGACTCAACTCTGCTCGGATTCAGAGAAAACATGTTGTGAATGTTCAATAAAAATTCAGTCAAAAACATTGAAGCTATATTCCGTAGTTCATGTGTTGTAGTTACTGTGTTTTGTCTTTGAAGTGCAGAATACCTGGAGAAAGATCTGTTTCCTATTCCTGTTCATTTCAATATAAAGACCCTTAAACCAGATTTGCTCTAGAAATGTATACGGCCATCTGAACATATGCTTCTGTCTTTGCAAGCTATATCTTTCCCAAATGATCAGAGGTGGAAAAAGTTCAGTCTAAGTTAATTTTACTTGAGTAAAAGTACTGTACAAAAGGACTATGTTTTCAGTAATCAACTAGCATCAGATTAGTGGATGCAGACATTAAATATGTATTGCTCTGCAATTAATCAAATGATTTGTTATTTTACTAAAACGTGTAATAAAGTATGTATAAATATACAATATATAGTTGTAAGCTTCAGTCATTTGAGTCCAAGCACCAGTGGCTCATGTGGATGATTAGGTGATACAATATAAAAGTATTTTTTCAAATATAATGTAATGGACTCATTTAGATGATTTGCTTGTCATAGGATGTTAGATGGTCAAATGAGTGGGAAGTTATCATTTGCAGCTCAAAATTTTGTAAGTGTAGAAGTATTTATCTTAAGGGCCTTTATCATTTTTATAAAAACCGGGAACCCTTCTTATAACACCCGTTCTTCTTGTTACATCATAAGAAGAATGGCATCTATGCTAATATTAGTTTATTTGTTTATCCCGAGGTTTATCGTAGTCAGCCGGATCCAGGCCATATCCAGATCAGATGAAGGACCTGCGTCTATACATGACCACAACGCATGATGTAGTCAGACGGATCCAGGCCATATCCAGATCAGATGGAGGACCTGCGGCTAGACACGACCACAACGCATGATGTAGTCAGCCGGATCCAGGCCGTGTCCAGATCAGATGAAGGACCTGCGTCTATACATGACCACAACGCATGATGTAGTCAGCCGGATCCGGGCCGTATCCAGATCAGATGGAGGAGCTGCGTCTAGACACGACCACAACGCATGATGTAATCAGCCGGATCCGGGCCGTATCCAGATCAGATGGAGGACCTGCTCCTAGACACGACCACAACGCATGATGTAGTCAGCCGGATCCGGGCCGTATCCAGATCAGATGGAGGACCTGGGCCTAGACACGACCACAACGCATGATGTAGTCAGCCGGATCCGGGCCGTATCCAGATCAGATGGAGGACCTGCGTCTAGACACGACCACAACGCATGATGTAATCAGCCGGATCCGGGCTGTATCCAGATCACATGGAGGACCTGGGCCTAGACACGACCACAATGCATGATGTAGTCAGCCGGATCCGGGCCGTATCCAGATCAGATGGAGGACCTGGGCCTAGACACGACCACAACGCATGATGTAATCAGCCGGATCCGGGCCGTATCCAGATCAGATGGAGGACCTGGGCCTAGACACGACCACAACGCATGATGTAATCAGCCGGATCCGGGCCGTATCCAGATCAGATGGAGGACCTGCGTCTAGACACGACCACAACGCATGATGTAATCAGACGGATCCGGGCCGTATCCAGATCAGATGGAGGACCTGCACCTAGACACGACCACAACGCAATGATGTAGTCAGCCGGATCCGGGCCGTATCCAGATCAGATGGAGGACCTGCTCCTAGACCGGAACACAACGCATGGTGTAGTCAGCCGGATCCAGATCGTATCCAGATCAGATGAAGGACCTGCGCCTAGACATGACCACAACGCATGATGTAGTCAGACGGATCCAGGCCGTATCCAGATCAGATGGAGGACCTGCGCCTAGACACGACCACAACGCATGATGTAGTCAGCCGGATCCGGGCCGTATCCAGATCAGATGGAGGACCTGCGCCTAGACACGACCACAACGCAATGATGTAGTCAGCCGGATCCTGGCCGTATCCAGATCAGATGGAGGACCTGCGCCTAGACCCGACCACAACGCATGGTGTAGTCAGCCGGATCCAGGCCGTATCCAGATCAGATGGAGGACCTGCACCTAGACACGACCACAACGCATGATGTAGTCAGACGGATCCAGGCCGTATCCAGATCAGATGGAGGACCTGCGCCTAGACACGACCACAACGCAATGATGTAGTCAGCCGGATCCGGGCCGTATCCAGATCAGATGGAGGACCTGGGCCTAGACACGACCACAACGCATAATGTTGTCAGCCGGATCCGGGCCGTATCCAGATCAGATGGAGGACCTGCGCCTAGACACGACCACAACGCAATGATGTAGTCAGCCGGATCCGGGCCGTATCCAGATCAGATGGAGGACCTGCGCCTAGACCTGACCACAACGCATGGTGTAGTCAGCCGGATCCAGGCCGTTTCCAGATCAGATGGAGGACCTGCACCTAGACACGACCACAACGCATGATGTAGTCAGTCGGATCCAGGCCATATCCAGATCAGATGGAGGACCTGGGCCTAGACACGACCACAACGCATGATGTAGTCAGCCGGATCCGGGCCGGATCCAGATCAGATGGTGGACCTGTGTCTATACATGACCACAACGCATGATGTTGTTAGCCGGATCCTGGCCGTATCCAGATCAGATGGAGGACCTGCGCCTAGACCCGACCACAACGCATGGTGTAGTCAGCCGGATCCAGGCCGTATCCAGATCAGATGGAGGACCTGCACCTAGACACGACCACAACGCATGATGTAGTCAGACGGATCCAGGCCGTATCCAGATCAGATGGAGGACCTGCGCCTAGACACGACCACAACGCAATGATGTAGTCAGCCGGATCCGGGCCGTATCCAGATCAGATGGAGGACCTGGGCCTAGACACGACCACAACGCATAATGTTGTCAGCCGGATCCAGGCCGTTTCCAGATCAGATGGAGGACCTGCACCTAGACATGACCACAACGCATGATGTAGTCAGACGGATCCAGGCCGTATCCAGATCAGATGGAGGACCTGGGCCTAGACACGACCACAACGCAATGATGTAGTCAGCCGGATCCGGGCCGTATCCAGATCAGATGGAGGACCTGGGCCTAGACACGACCACAACGCATGATGTAGTCAGACGGATCCAGGCCGTATCCAGATCAGATGGAGGACCTGCGCCTAGACACGACCACAACGCATGATGTAGTCAGCCGGATCCGGGCCGTATCCAGATCAGATGGAGGACCTGCGTCTATACATGACCACAACGCATGATGTAGTCAGTCGGATCCAGGCCATATCCAGATCAGATGGAGGACCTGGGCCTAGACACGACCACAACGCATGATGTAGTCAGCCGGATCCGGGCCGGATCCAGATCAGATGGTGGACCTGTGTCTATACATGACCACAACGCATGATGTTGTTAGCCGGATCCGGGCCGTATCCAGATCAGATGGAGGACCTGCGCCTAGACACGACCACAACGCATGATGTAGTCAGCTGGATCCGGGCCGTATCCAGATCAGATGATGGACCTGCGCCTAGACACAATGGAGCCCTGAATGTCAGTAGAGATTTTGTCAAAACAGATAATCCCCTGTGAAGGCCTTGTCGATACGACAGTCATCAGCACTGACCCTTAGCACAGACCCTATGGCCAGCTTGGCTCCGTACCGGCATGGTGAATCCGAACTTCAAACAAAACGAACTGAAATATTTGAATGCTACTGATCCACAATCTGTATTCTGACCTGTAATGCTGCCTGAATGATAATCACACCGTGTTCGCTTGTTGGCCAGAGGAGAACTCAGGACTGATCTTTGCTTCTCCCAAGGGTTTTTTTCCTCCATTCTGTCACTGATGGAGTTTGGGTCCTTGCTTTCTTAGTTAGGGACATTTAATATTTAACAATATTATTGATTTGACTGCACTGACACTGTTGAATGAGAACTGAACTGAGCTTTGACGATGACATCACTTTTCTGCAGAGCTGCGCTATAGATGAAATGAACTAATTTAATAATTGATGATCTTTGTAATGGAACTGAATCAACACTGACCTGACTTCAGCTGAACAATGACATTGTTTTCTTTTAGAGCTGTTTTACAGGCGAAATGAACTGTTTGCATAACTGAATCATTTTCCTGTTATCACTGTAAAGCTGCTTTGAAACAATCTGTATTGTATAAAGCGTTATATAAATAAAGGTGATTTGACTACAGCCACATCCTGACAACAGTATTACAGTCTTCAGGATGAACTGTTCAACTTGCCTGTTTGAGAATGTATGACAAATGAATTATGTATAACAAATCTTATTATAGGATCCATTAATTATCAGATTTATCATTACGCCCTGGAAAGCACTACCTAGAATTGTGGGGAGTTTAGCACAGACACTAGGCTACTCACCGTTCCTCAGCAAATGTAAAACATCTAGTTTTATATATTGTTTGAAACAAGTCCAAACTTCGATATTGCTTTCATTCACTAAGATGTTAATATGAAGTAACTTTTTCTCTAAGAATCGTTCTAGCGACTTTGTTTTTGCTCCGCCAATACTTCCAAGTGAAGTAGAAGCAGTGCACTCATTCAATCCCATAATGCACAACACTAATGAGAGTACCACCACAGTACACTAAACAACTGGAGAATACTTCAAATACAATGTGAGGGTTACACTGGTTTATACAAGCTTCTGGTGCACTCAGTGTGTGAATTCACTTACTGGTTTTCAAGTGGACTATAGTGGATTAAAGTAGTAGTAAATTCAGTATTATAATAAAACACTAAAGTGCTAAAGTAAATATTACTAAAGTATATTACATAACAATCAGTTTCGTAATAGTTTTCAGTGGCTCCCTTTAAATAACAATTTATTATTTTATGTCCTTTATTAAAGTCATCATGAAATCAGAATTTTTTTTTTTTTAATGGAATATTGGAGTGTTTTGATTTGTGTGTGTTAATTTATGCAAGCACATCATTATTGTTTTAAATTCATGTTCCTGGTGATCTTGAATCAGAAAAACTTCCTCTTGCAGCATCTCTTGTCTTCTCTGATGACGAGGGCGGGGCTATAACCTGTCACTCACATGAGATCAGCCAATAGCAAACCACAACCATCCAATCATCCAATCAATTCCCCACAGACACAATCAAGCCCCGCCCACATTTGTTCTAGTTCAATAGGGAAGAAAAGATGCAGAGAAGAAAAGATCGCAACTTCAATTTCATTCTGACTTTAAAGGAAATACTCAAATGTACTAACTTAGAAATCACAACTAACGATACCAAAATATAATCACTACTAATTCTTCAAAATCACTCAAACTATACCAAAAACTGTGGTTGGTTTGTAATGAAGGGCTGATTAGGTTTGTAATAATCAAAGATAACTGCAGACTCTCTTCTTCCCCCTAAATGAGGTAACATAAAATAACACACACACACACACACACATACTTGTATTTCTACCATTAGGGGGACCACCGTTTTTTGCCCACTTGTGGGGTCCACCACTTCCAGTGGTTCTACAGACTTGTAAAAAATCAAGCAAGATAACAAAAAATTCCTGATAATAAATATCACTTCAATATACCAAAATTCAAACAAAATTGTTTGCACATGCGTTTTTGTGTCACTTGTGGGGCCCGGATCTAACATTTAGGAGTTGTGGGGTCCACTTTCACAGATACACACACATTTCTAATCTTTATATCTTAGAAGGGACCAATACACACACACATTTCTAATCTTTATATCTTAGAAGGGACCAATACACACACACATTTCTAATCTTTATATCTTAGAAGGGACCAAAGTCACTATCTGTATAACATCAACTACTTCTATTATTTACCCTTGATTACCATATAAACTTTCTTATATTATAATGTATATCCTCTAAATTAATTTGCACACGTCTATATTGGCAAGGCAAGTTTATTTATTTAGCATAGAAGTGCTTTACATAGAAGAAATTAAAATAATAATAGAATAAAGAAATAAGAATAATTAAAATAGTTTAGAAAAATAAAATACAGTACAGTACAAACAGTCGGACGAACATTGGCACAGTGCTCATTCAGTAAATGCATAGCTAAACAGATGTGTTTTGAGTCTGGATTTGAATGTGACTACTGTAGGAGCACGTCTGATCTCCTCTGGAAGCTGGTTCCAGCTGCGGCTGGCATAATAGCTAAAAGCAGATTCGCCATGCTTAGAGTGAACCCTTGGTATATATTAGTTTAGCCATTAACATGGCATAAAAAGCCAATCCAGAGACTTTTCTAAATCAATGAGCCCTCAAATTCTGGTCACAGCCTGACCTGCTTCAGTCTGCAGGACACCAACTGTACTTTGTCTGCATTGTATTGGTCATTGAATGAACTGTGCGGTTTTGCTGAAGGGGATCTTGTTTGTCCCATGGTTATTTTTCTTTTATTTCTAATGAAGTTGTGTTCCTAGCCAGTCATGTTCACTGCAGCCTAAGATAATATACTCCTAAATTGAGGACTTCACATGAAAACTCCCTATTCATCTAATGAATAAAGACTTTAAGATTGGATTAAAAAACAACAACTTTACAACATGATTTGTCCTCAATGAAAATGTATTTGGTAATACACAATGGCCAGTTCCATACAAAAAGAGGTTAGACAACATTTAACATTTCAAACGGGTAAAAAAATAAAGCTTTTGGTCAATGTAAAATGGAATGGTAAATGGACTGCATTTATATAGCGCTTTCACAGACCTATGGCCACCAAAGCGCTTTACATTAGCCTCACATTCACCCATTCACTCACTCACTCACTCACTCACTCACTCCTTCACACACCGACGGCGGTGTCAGCCATGCAAGGCGCCATCCAGCTCGTCAGGAGCAGCTGGGGTTAGGTGTCTTGCTCATGGACACCTCGACACTTGGTCAGGTGGAACCGGGGATTGAACCACCAACCTTACGGTTTGTAGACAACCTACATGAGCCACTGCCGCCCCAATGTAACAGTAATAAACATGCTATAAGCAACTCATGGCATTACAACGCAATAGTTTTGGTATAAAACATTTAAAATTAAAAAAGACATTTGACCGGATCTACTTTATAATATAAGACATCAAAGAACTTCAAAGGGTTAGTTCCCCCAAAAATGAACATTCTGCCTTCAATCACTCACCATCAAGGCATTATAAACCCATACGAAACTTGTTCATCTTCAGAACACAACTGAAGATATTTGAATGAAACCTGAGAGATTTCCATCTTTCCATTTAAAAACTGTTCATCCAAAACTTTCAAACATTCATAAAGAAAAAAGTTATCCATGTGACTCCAGAGGTTTAATCCCCATTTTGTCAATGTTTCGTGTGCCAAAAAGAAAAAAAAAAGATCTGTCTTCACTTCCACAGATCAACACATGAATCTTATTCATGAACGCAAATCTATATGGAAGTAAAGATATATTGTCAAACTTTTTTTTTTTTGGCACATACAAATTAATAACTATAATAATAATTATAATAATAATAATAATAATAATAATTTATTGTCATTGCAATGATACAACGAGATTACATTAGAGGGGTTCCCAAGCCTGGTCCTCGAGGGCCACTGTCCTACAGAGTTTAGCTCCAACCTTGATTAAACTCACCTGCCTGTAATCCTGGAGAGCTTAATTAGCTGGTTCAGGTGAGTTTGATTAGGGTTGGAGCTAAACTCTGCAGGACGGTGGCCCTCGAGGACCAGGGTTGAGAACAATCAACACTGCAATTTCATGTTGTGCAAGAGATCAGCAACAGCATATTTTGTAAACAGGGAACAGCGACAAATAACAAACAAGAAAAATCGTATATGAGGTGAAGAATCATTAGTAACCAGGAAAAATTAGTATAATTGTGTGTGCTGCAGCGATGCAAAGTCCAGTTCACAGTTATTGCATTGGTGGATAATATGAATAATAGATGGATTAAGTGAGATCAACAACAGCACAAAAACAGGGCAAAACGATATACAACAAACAAGGAAAAGGGCATAGAAGCAAAGAATCCCTTTTAACCAGAAAATGTGTATAATTGTGTGTGCTGCATCAATGCAAAGTCCAGTTCACAGTTGTTGCAATTGTTGGATCAAAGAACTCATAAAGCCTGAAAAGTAGTCATGTCTCGGCTGCAAGATGCCTAGCTGGACTCAATGATGAAACTGGCAAATATAAACGTCCGTCTCTTGCTCGCAAAGTTGGACATGGCTTGCATGCTTTAGCCATGTTTATCAAATCTGAAGGATTGAAGATGAAAGATCAACAGACTGCCAAAGATGCTGAGGAATGTGCACTGCTATACCAAGAAAGTAGGAAATTTGACATTGCAAGTCAAGTGCTAACTCGGCTTAACCAGACCAAGTGGAATTCTCCTCAGATTCTACCATTCACACAGGATGTCCACAGACTGCATTGCTATTTGTCTGAGAAACAGCAGAAGCAATTGAAAGACTACAGAACTCAACCAATCGGCAGATTTCCTTGGGCATAACATTGAGGTCCACAGACAGCACTACCGCCTTCTAGAGGGCACCCTCCAGCTAGCTAAAATAGGCAAAGTTCTTCTAGCGCTGGAACAGGGATGGCTAGGAGAATACAAGGGGAAGAATCTGGATGAAATTCAGCTTGATGTGACTGGTATTGATACAAGTCTTTTTTATTAAGGAAAGTTAAAAAGCACAGCATTGTCCATTTATAAATCGTTCTCTTTTAGAATAGTAGATAGTATTTGATGAGTAATAGAATAGAATTGAATAGAACAGAGTAGAAGTATTTGACCTCAACATACTGAAGAAGAGGGCAGGTTTTATTGTTATAATGTGACTAACTAGATAAGTTTAGTCTATTCAGCCATTTATGTAGTCATTTTGATTAATCTTGACAGATTGCAGTTTCACAACTCATTGAATCATTGAACAGAATCCCTATTAACCAGAAAATGTGTATAATTGAGTGTGCTGCATCAATGCAAAGTCCAGTTCACTGTTATTGTAATTGTTGTATAATGTTAAGTGAGTGGATTAAGTGAGAGTGCATTCACATAACTTAAAAAAAATTGGTATTAAACCACATGGATTACTACTACTTTATAAATGTTCTGAAGCTTGAAAGTTTAGGGTGAGGTTGAAGTTTAGGATGAACAGTGGAGGGACAGAAATATCTCAGGTTTCATTCAAAATATTTTCATGTGTTCCAAAGATGAACAAATTTCTAATGGGTTTGGAATAACAAAGGAGAGTAAATGACAACTAACCCTTTAAGAGGATAATACAATAAAAAACTAAATGTCAACTTTGTTGAAAACACTTAGAACACATGTCCTGATGTGAATGCTAGTGGGAAGGCATCCAATACGTCGAGATACCTGTATTTCCCCGTACTTTCCTTCTTATGGCAGAAATAAGATTTTTGATGAAGTATTTGACCGCCTTCCAGTCTCGATTTCCTAAAGCTTGAGCTTCTGCATCAACGCAGCGCTGACAGTCCTTTTTCCCTGGAACTTGGCTCCTCACAATGAATTTCCTTATGTGCCTTTCTACTGCCGCACATTCATCTGTTGTCCAGCTTCTTTTGGCAGCAGTTTCTTTACCTAAGTATACATAAAAATAACATGTTATTAAGTTTAGGTTAATGTCTTAAGTTTAGGATTTTTAAACCTTAATCTGAACTATAAGACTATTGGATTGATCACACAGGCTATTCATTGCCATATTGACTTGGTTCAGAGACTAAAAATACACTTTTAGTTTGTTTCTGAATAAAACTTTTGACTAATAATAAAGCAGTGCAATCCAGTAAAATGTGTGGTAGCACTTTATTTTGATGGTCCCCTTTAGACATTCTGTTAACCGAGTAACAATGCACCTACATGTCAACTAACTCTCATTACAGCATTAGTAGACCGTCTACTTAAAGTATTTTATACAATTTTGGCAAATGTACTTTGTTTTATGGACGTTTTTAAAATAAAAATGTCCATAAAACAAAGAGAAGGATTATTAGCAATGACTTTTACAGTCCATATCTCATATTTTACGTATTGTTCTGTTAAACATGGCAGTCTCACATCGATGGGAATATGCATATGGAAATTATACGCAGATGAATGTATTAAAACTTTTGTGTGAACGCAAAATCTTCCCTTTGTGCATTCAACACTTTTAGAATGAAATCTAAGCAAAGTGTTATACATTTACATAGTACAATTTTCCTTTTGATCATATAATGAAAATGTTTAACCCAAAAATTCTGTCATCATTTACTCACCCACATGTTGTTCCAAAACTGTATGAGTTTCTTTCTTCTGCAGAAGACATTTTAAAGAATGTGGGTAACCAGAGAGTTGACGGCACCACTGACATTCAAATTAGGAAAAAAATACTACAGAAGTCAGTGGTGCCATCAACTGTCTGGTTACCCCCATTCTTTAAAATGTCTTCCGTGTTCAGCAGAAGAAAAACTCATACAGGTTTGGAACAACATGAAGGTGAGTAAATGACAATTAAAATTTTGGGGTAAACTATCCCTTTAAACCTTACACTCAATAATTCTGTTTGAGGTTGTAAACCAAATATAATCAGAATATTAGACTGTGTAAACATACCTATTGTGACAGCTATCAATGTGCAGTGATCAAGAGTAAAGATTTGATCAAATAATATAATTCAGAATAAAGCTTGTGTCTTCAAGACGAACGGGACAATCAATCTACTTAACATTTCTAAGCTCACCTCTCTTTTTTGCCTACTTCCTCTGGTATTGGGAATGCAGCGTGGAAGTAGGTTATTGTGTGGATGTCACACTGTCCTCAACTTCAGTCTCCTGTGCTTCTGGAATAAAGTAATCTGAGTGCAAAGAAAAAAAAAAGTTTATTAAAAGAAAGATAAATCAAAATATAAACTAACTGTAAGCAACACTGACTGGATTAGGATCTATCATGCATAACATTTGTGTCATGGTGACCAAAAGCAATGATCAACAGTACAAGTTTATAAATATTCAGTATACGGCACGAGTCTTGCAGATGATATGTATTGTGAAAAGCGCTATACAAATAAACAAATCGAATTGAACAAATTTCACATGGTTCCATAATTGTAAAATACAGTGGTAGAGAGACCCAGGTTTAATCAGACTTGCACTGGGAGCACAATTTAAATGTATGCCCTTGGCAGATACTTTCTCCCCAAAGCAACTTACAGAACACATTACAGTGGCAATAGCTAAAAGGTTATATTCATGCAACAACCAAATATGTGGAATCCCATAAATATTGTGCAATAACACCTACATTTAATTGTCTAATTTAATTGAGAGATCTTTCATAACCAAATTTTTCTTGTGAACACCATGTCAACAGTCTCTAAAACGGCAAGTAATAGAATATGAATGAGCTGTAAAACTGAAACTGCAATCTGTCAAGAGTATACAAAATGACTACTTTAACAATAAAATCTGCCCTCTTCTTCAGTATGTTGAGGTCAAATACTTCTACTCTGTTCTATTCAATTATATTCTAATACTTATCAAATAATATCTACTGTTCTAAAAGAGAACAATTTATAGATGGACAATGCTGTGCTTTTTAACTTTCCTTAAAGAAAAAAAAAACAAAAAACGTAATACTAGTCACATCGCGATCATCGTTTTCATGATTGATCGTCGCTGTCATGTGCGAGTACTCAGAGTCCATCCCTACCACGCACACCTAGCTATTACGCAATCGCCACGGACCAATGGTAGTACGATGGTGTTTACCAGCCCGAGCAAACTTTTCTGGAAAGTTCGCTTTGAAATCCCAAAACAAACTTTGTTATGGCCTAATTTTGTTGAATGATGTCACAGTTCGTTATTCGATTTCGCTTGAAGTATATCGGGTCTTAAGGAGAAATGACTGATAAGACGATGACGAAGTAGCTGGTATGCAACAGATCCTAAGCATCATTGACATATCTTATCTTGCTGATGCTCCATATAGACAGTACGAGCATACACTCGTCTTTTCTAGAGGTAACAGCAAGGGTCACAGCAACAAATAAGATGTTGCAATGCATAACATCCAAAATACTCATTCTGATCATGCAGCAGCTTGATCAGTGTTGAATTACACCTGCAAATACACTAGTTTAAATATTGACAGGTGTTGTCCCAATGATGTAAAATCACTAAGAGTGAGATCCATACGTCAGGGCCCCATAAGGCCTAGACTGGAAATGTGTGTGTGTGGGGGGGGGCCCATAAGGCCTAGACTGGAATGGTGTGTGTGTGAGCTTAACTGTGAATTCATTCGTTTAAGGGGAGGGCCCCATAAGGCCTAGACTGGAAATGTGTGTGTATGTGAGGGCCCCATAAGGCCTAGACTGGAATGGTGTGTGTGAGCTTAACTGTGAAATCATTCGTTTGAGGGGAGGGCCCCATAAGGCCTATACTAGAAATGTGTGTGTGTGGGGGCCCCATAAAGCCTAGACTGGAAATGTGTGTGTGTGTGGGGGCCCCATAAGGCCTAGACTGAAATGGTGTGTGTGTGAGCTTAACTGTGAATTAATTTTTTTTAGGGCAGGGCCCCATAAGGCCTATACTAGAAATGCGTGTGTGTGTGAGGGCCCCATAAGGCCTATGCTAGAAATGTGTGTGTGTGAGCGCTTGACATGTAGAGCATGAGGGCAAGACTAGAATAGATTGTAATGACAGTCAACATTACTCCTTTACCTGCGTGACGACAGCATCTTTGTTAGAGTCATGATAGGAAGAGTGATCTGTTAGGGATGTTTTGGTCTCTATAACAGAAGTCTGCTGCTTTGGCTCCTGGAAATCAGACAAAAAACAACAGAAACCAAAGTTAACAAAAGTTAGCTCATGTGAAAACAGTTTCTCATCTAGCACAGCTGAAATATAAGAGCATACACTCATCTTTTCTAGAGGTAACAGCAAGTGTCACAGCAACAAATAAGATGTTGCAATGCAGTACATCCAAAATACTCATTCTGAACATGCAGCAGCTTGATCAGTGTTGAATTACACCTGCAATTACACTAGTTTAAATATTGACAGGTGTTGTCCCAATGATGTAAAATCACTTAGAGTGAGATCCATACGTCAGGGCCCCATAAGGCCTAGACTGGAAATGTGTGT
Organism: Squalius cephalus; assembly: GCA_022829025.1. NCBI lineage: Eukaryota > Metazoa > Chordata > Actinopteri > Cypriniformes > Leuciscidae > Squalius > Squalius cephalus. The sequence goes on along the minus strand of JAKJND010000041.1, from coordinate 10,483 downwards.
GTGTGTGGGGGGCCCCATAAAGCCTAGACTGGAAACGTGTGTGTGTGTGTGTGAGCGCTTGACATGCAGCATGAGGGCAAGACTAGAATAGATTGTAATGACAGTCAACATTACTCCTTTACCTGCGTGACGACAGCATCTTTGTTAGATTCATGATAGGAAGAGTGATCTGTTAGGGATGTTTTGGTCTCTATAACAGAAGTCTGTTGCTTTGGCTCCTGGAAATCAGACAAAAAACAACAGAAACCAAAGTTAACAAAAGTTAGCTCATGTGAAAACAGTTTCTCATCTAGCACAGCTGAAATATAAGAGCATACATTTGTCTTTTCTAGAGGTAACAGCAAGTGTCACAGCAACAAATAAGATGTTGCAATGCATTACATCCAAAATACTCATTCTGAACATGCAGCAGCTTGATCAGTGTTGAATTACACCTGCAATTACACTAGTTTAAATATTGACAGGTGTTGTCCCAATGATGTAAAATCACTTAGAGTGAGATCCATACGTCAGGGCCCCATAAGGCCTAGACTGGAAATGTGTGTGTGTGTGGGGGCCCCATAAGGCCTAGACTGGAAATGTGTGTGTGTGAGCTTAACTGTGAATTCATTCGTTTGAGAGGAGGGCCCCATAAGACCAAGACAAGAAACGTGTGTGTGTGTGAGCGCTTGACATGCAGCATGAGGGCAAGACTAGAATAGATTGTAATGACAGTCAACATTACTCCTTTACCTGCGTGACGACAGCATCTTTGTTGGAGGCATCATGGGAAGAGTGATCTGTTAGGGATGTTTTGGTCTCTAGAACAGAAGTCTGTTGCTTTGGCTCCTGGAAATCAGACAAAAAACAACAGAAACCAAAGGTAACAAAAGTTAGCTCATGTGAAAACAGTTTCTCATCTAGCACAGCTGAAATATAAGAGCATACATTTGTCTTTTCTAGAGGTAACAGCAAGTGTCACAGCAACAAATAAGATGTTGCAATGCATTACATCCAAAATACTCATTCTGAACATGCAGCAGCTTGATCAGTGTTGAATTACACCTGCAATTAGACTAGTTTAAATATTGACAGGTGTTGTCCCAATGATGTAAAATCACTTAGAGTGAGATCCATACGTCAGGGCCCCATAAGGCCTAGACTGGAAATTTGTGTGTGTGAGCTTAACTGTGAATTCATTCATTTGAGGGAAGGGCCCCATAAGGCCAAGACAAGAAACGTGTGTGTGTGTGTGTGTGAGCGCTTGACATGCAGCATGAGGGCAAGACTAGAATAGATTGTGATGACAGTCAACATTACTCCTTTACCTGCGTGACGACAGCATCTTTGTTAGAGTCATGATAGGAAGAGTGATCTGTTAGGGATGTTTTGGTCTCTAGAACAGAAGTCTGTTGCTTTGGCTCCTGGAAATCAGACAAAACAAACAGAAACCAAAGTTAACAAAAGTTAGCTCATGTGAAAACAGTTTCTCATCTAGCACAGCTGAAATATAAGAGCATACACTCATCTTTTCTAGAGGTAACAGCAAGTGTCACAGCAACAAATAAGATGTTGCAATGCATTACATCCAAAATACTCATTCTGAACATGCAGCAGCTTGATCAGTGTTGAATTACACCTGCAATTAGACTAGTTTAAATATTGACAGGTGTTGTCCCAATGATGTAAAATCACTTAGAGTGAGATCCATACGTCAGGGCCCCATAAGGCCTAGACTGGAAATGTGTGTGTGTGTGGGGGGCCCCATAAAGCCTAGACTGGAAACGTGTGTGTGTGTGTGAGCGCTTGACAAGCAGCATGAGGGCAAGACTAGAATAGATTGTAATGACAGTCAACATTACTCCTTTACCTGCGTGACGACAGCATCTTTGTTAGAGTCATGATAGGAAGAGTGATCTGTTAGGGATGTTTTGGTCTCTATAACAGAAGTCTGTTGCTTTGGCTCCTGGAAATCAGACAAAAAACAACAGAAACCAAAGTTAACAAAAGTTAGCTCATGTGAAAACAGTTTCTCATCTAGCACAGCTGAAATATAAGAGCATACATTTGTCTTTTCTAGAGGTAACAGCAAGTGTCACAGCAACAAATAAGATGTTGCAATGCATTACATCCAAAATACTCATTCTGAACATGCAGCAGCTTGATCAGTGTTGAATTACACCTGCAATTACACTAGTTTAAATATTGACAGGTGTTGTCCCAATGATGTAAAATCACTTAGAGTGAGATCCATACGTCAGGGCCCCATAAGGCCTAGACAGGAAATTTGTGTGTGTGAGCTTAACTGTGAATTCATTCATTTGAGGGAAGGGCCCCATAAGACCAAGACAAGAAACGTGTGTGTGTGTGAGCGCTTGACATGCAGCATGAGGGCAAGACTAGAATAGATTGTAATGACAGTCAACATTACTCCTTTACCTGCGTGACGACAGCATCTTTGTTAGAGTCATGATAGGAAGAGTGATCTGTTAGGGATGTTTTGGTCTCTAGAACAGAAGTCTGTTGCTTTGGCTCCTGGAAATCAGACAAAACAAACAGAAACCAAAGTTAACAAAAGTTAGCTCATGTGAAAACAGTTTCTCATCTAGCACAGCTGAAATATAAGAGCATACATTTGTCTTTTCTAGAGGTAACAGCAAGTGTCACAGCAACAAATAAGATGTTGCAATGCATTACATCCAAAATACTCATTCTGAACATGCAGCAGCTTGATCAGTGTTGAATTACACCTGCAATTACACTAGTTTAAATATTGACAGGTGTTGTCCCAATGATGATAATCAACAGAAGTTGGAGCTATGATTCATAGGGGTGGAGCGGTACATGTATTCGTATTTAGGGATGGGGCCGATCCGATCCAGTATCGGTATCGGGACGATACCAGCGTAAGTCACGTATCGGATTTTCCCGATCCAACCTACGGAGATATCTGATATCCATGAGTCATGTCTGTGCTTTAACGTTGTCTGCTGAAATGACTCAAAGTGATTCCCGCCAGCTAGTCTGCTAGCTTTGGATTTGGATTTCCCGAACGGAGGCGCATTTTGCGTCTCGACGCCCGTTGTCCTTTAAGAATCTCCACGAAACGGATCGTGCCAAAATCACGCTAAAATAGTGTAATCTGAACCAGGCAGGTAATAAACATTTGACCTATCACGCAAGGAACCTATTAAAGCACTAAGACATGGGAACAGTATAGCTAACATTCACATATCACAAGTCATATCGACATCGCAATATTAAACAATGTTATCGCACATCGTAGCTTTTCCTCATATCGTGCAGCCCTAGTTACTGCCCAAAGGTCTCAACTGCTGCCAGAAATCGTCCACATGCTTATATTCTTGAAAAAGAACATGACCATATCTTAGGCTGTTCTGTGTAGTTAATTTATCTCTTTTTCATGCTTGAAGAAAAAAAAAGTTTCTGTTTGAACTTGTAGTTTTGAGAGAGCAGTACTTTGATTATGGATACACACTTACTGTTTGCATTTAAAGTGTTATTTCAGTTATTTATATTTATTTTATTTATACTGTTTTATTTTATGTTCGATTTGTGGAAAGGAGTTAGATTTCTCATGTGAAATCGTACAGGGGAGAAGCCAGACGGTAGAGTTTATAGCAAAACATTTTGCAGTGTTTGCATGTCCTTTTACTCCTTTACTGCATAGAATTCATTAAAATAGAAGTAAAATAACATTTATTACAAGTTGATTTTCAGTTGAATAAAGACCATTTTCCATTTATATATTTCATCATTGAGGATTTCTTAAAAATTGTGTAAAAATCTCGTCTCGGCTCGTTCTCGTGAACCCAATCTCGTGTCTCGTATCGTCTCGTGGAGTAAGCGTCTCGTCACACACCTAATATGACGTGGTGATCATGGTTTTATCGTGGTGATTTGTACAGAGGCTTCGTGGAGTTGCGCTTAAGCCTAAACAGACAGTGAATGAGAGAGATCGACTGAGCGCGTGCGATTACCTGCATCTGTCTTTGAGGTCAAGTCATATTCGTGAAAAGGTTGCCGTGTCCAAGGAAAGTTAAATATTTGTCCTGTCATCCTTTTAACATTGGGGATGTTTTAAATTAGAAAAAAACGTGTTGTCCAGATTCAGTATCTGCGGTCTGATGATGTTGTCAGGCTATATGTCCGTGTCATTATTCTATCATTATTTTCCAGAGGTGTGGACTCGAGTCATGTGACTTGGACTCGAGTCAGAATCGAGTCATGAATTTGATGACTTCAGACTCGACAAAATGTACAAAGACTTGCAACTCGACTTGGACTTTAACATCAATGACTCGTGACTTCACTTGGACTTGCGCCTTTTGACTCGAGAAGACTTGCTACTTCCCATGAAAACTGGGGAAAAAATGTTCACACGGCCGCGCCGCTCTCAGTTTATCTGCATCTGTGAAAAAATGTGCACCACCTGTATGCATGCAGAGAGCACGCGCGCTGCCTGCACGACATCCAATCACTGTAGTCCCACGTTGTTTTGATTCGACAGCATCTAAGCAGGCACATTGCAAGACAACCAATGAAGCGCATCAAGCACAACGCATGCTACGAATTTGAATGAATGATAAGCACCTTATTGGATGTAGCCATGAACTCACGCACAGAAAAATCGCGAAGCAAAGAGGACACGGAGACCGACAGACTAGACAGAGCAGGTTAGTTATGATATAAAAAAAATCTCTGCTCTCAGATTCTGTCACTTTTTATTACGAAATTCAGACAATAAATACCGTTTTGGCGCTTGTAAATGTGACACGACAGATCCCTAGCGGCACGTGAACCGATCATCTCAAGCTGATAGTAATGTTAAACACGAATGAACACTGTTGAAAGATACAGTACAACTTACCGAAATGTATATTCCTCATACATAATATCGACCCATCAATCAAAGGAGTCAATAAAACAGTTGGAGAACAATTATGTCACATAACATTTACCTCAGGAAAGCCATTTAATGACCATAATATAGGCACGTTAGTTGGCTAGAAAAAAAGAGCTATAGAGAGTATTTTGCTAAATATGTGTACTATATTGCATGTTTATTATATTTTTACTTATATCATTAAATAAAGTTGTTATTATAATTAAAAAAACGCATTATATTTAATTTGTGTTATTTTTAACCTTAAATAATACTGCCAGCTGATAGGGCTCTCTGTATGTTTACAGCATAAACGATAGGTGAGTTGTTTTTTTCTTGAGAAAAATGAATGCCTATCTTGTGTAGCCTACCTAATATTTATCCAAATGAGTCAATATTAAATCAAATCACAAAAATTGAATTAAACTGAAATAATAAAAAAGTGTAGCTTACCAGAAATTGAACCATGTAAACATTGTAACATGTTGTCACTAAACCTAATAAAAGTTTAGTTACTAAAATGTTTTGACAACCACAATACACTTATTGTGATGCAAAAATTACATCACAATTATTAATAATTGCATCACAATTGCATCCCCCATTGAAGTCAATGGGACCCAGAAACTGCCTGGTTACTGACATTCTTCTAAATATCTTCCTTTCTGTTCAGCAGAAGAAATAAATTCATTTGAAATTTTTTGTGAAAATTAAATTTTCCTTTTTTTACTGTATTTGATTAATGTCATTGTATAAAAAGAAGTTTAAAGGTGCCATAGAATGTGAAATTGAATTTATCTTGGCATAGTTAAATAACAAGAGTTCAGTACATGGACATGACATACAGTGAGTCTCAAACACCATAGTTTTCTCTTTCTTATTTAAATCTCGTTTTTGAAAAACACCCCTGAAAAACAGGCGAATCTCCACATAACACCGACTGTGACGCAACAGTCGGGATCATTAATATGTACGCCTCTAAAAATTTGCATATGCTAGCCCATGTTCAGTGGCAGGCGAAACTGCACAGCCGAATTATCAGAAGTTCTGCAGGTGAAGAAACAAGCAGGAGGAGGATCATAGGGAAAATGGCAGATCTATCTATAATCGATCTATAATCGGATACCGCTACAGTTTAATTCGAAGTTGTTAGTTTGCTCTGCCCATTTCACCACGGACTGTTACAACAATATCAAGCAGCCAGGCTTCTCTCGGCGTCTCAAACGGATGAAGGGGGCAATTTCAACTAACGTTATATTCCCGCAAGCGGTAAGTAGTGATTTTATTAACGATAATTTACACTGTTATCTAGATCCAGCGCGATATTGTTTTTTCCTCGAGAGACATCGTGGCTTGCAAACGAGCGAACGAAGCATGGCAGTTGCTCAGTGTTTGGTTGTACAAATGAACACAAAAATATTTTTTAGCTCCTTCATCCGAGCCTCTGCAGAACCAGTGGGTTATGTGAATTTCTGATGTGTAATTGTTCAAGTTCAGACAGATAATCTTTCTTTCAAAGTCGTTCAACACTGTTTATGCATCAGTAAATCGCGTTGCAGTGATAAAATCTTCATTCACGCGATCAACAGGCTGTAATCTGCTCAATGCTGGAATAGATCTAAATACTTAAAAAAACTTCTCATGATTCGTTAATCCCGATAGCTGTAATAGTAAAAACGTATAAAAGCTGTAATAGTAAAAGTTTTCCTGATAGCTCTACATGTAATGCCAGATATTTCATATGCAAGCATGTCAGCCAATCACAGCAGTGGGCAACAACACTGAAGTCTCACAGCAGACACGCCCCTTCAAACAGAGTGTTCAAATCAGGGTATGAAATCAGGCTAGGAAATATGCCTTTTATTTCTAAATTATAACAAATTTTGATCTAAAAACATACTAACATTATAAGGGCACCCCAGGAAACATTATAAAATAATAAAATAATCCATTCTACGGCACCTTTAAATAAATACAAATCTTACAGACATACATGATTTGTAAACATTTTATTTCTGTGGTAAGAGGACTTGAAATGACTCGAAACTAAAATGGTAGGACTTTGGACTCGACTTGAGACTTGTTGGCTTTGACTTTTGACTCGACTCGAGACTTGCCTCATCTTTGACTCGACTTGACTTGGGACTCGAGGGCAAAGACTTGAGACTTACACCGTGTCCTAACTACACGCGACGCGACACCGCGACACGCGATAAAAGGTATATTTTCCATGTTAATCAGAGTTTTTGTCCTAACCAGGCGCGACGGCGACACGCGACGTTTCTAATTTAGAAACGGTTTCTATTTTTCTGCGACGTCGCGCTGGAACAACAAACACAAAGTGTGGCAATGATAATCTCAGGTACTGTTTATATGCTTTATTTAATGTTAAAAGCGTGTAATGTGACTCTGAATATCATTTAGTGCTCCAGCTTTGTAGCTGTAAAAGCAACAATGGATAATTCACCTCAGATCTTGAAATTAAACAAATGGAAACATGAACGTTAAAGTTGTTAACAAACAAGTGTATTATTTAACAAATACTGTTTTAGTAACTCAGTAGCCTATGTATTTTTTAAATGGTGTAACATTTGTGAATTAGATTATGTAGCTACTTATCCATTTTCATGCGAGTGCCGTCAAGATTAGGCTACTCTCTGCTGTGCACTTGCCGCGAGACTCCGCCCACACACCGTTCTGATTGGCTGTGATTTTTGATTGACGTTGTGGCGTCTCACAGTCGCGTCGCGTCTAGTGTGGACAGACACACTGCCTGTCGCTGGAATTTTATCGCGTCGCGTGTAGTTAGGACACGGTGTTACTTGTGACTTGCATAACAATGACTTTGTCCCACCTCTGTTATTTTCATAACTTGTAACGAAATAAAGTCTCTCACCTCAGAAAAACGAAATCTCATGTCCTGTAATCGTTATACTGTGCTTGTAGCGTGCACTCTTTAATTGCACGTACGCATAATTAATTGATACCTGATTCTCTTTCAATAATGTTTGGCTAAAAGTCACTGAATCGATTTCAAGTCACTGAATCGTATCGGATCGTGTCGTTCTAAATGAACCAATATCGTCCTTGAATCGTATCGACAACCACGAATCGCGATACGAATCGAATCGTTGTTAAAACGAATCGTTACACCCCTACTAATTTATAATTTTCCAACTACAAAGACATGGATTATCATGTAAGCGTATGCAAACAATCAGTACTAAGAAATGAATGTGTAATATGCTGTCCCATACCTTTGTTACTATCGATAAACCATTCCATAAACCCAGGTTTGTCCCTCAAAGACAGGATGTGTGTCCTGGCATCATCAACAGGCCTTATCCTCCTCTTCAACATTATGGTGCTGAAAATAATTACATATACACAATAAAAATCAATTACATTTGCCCCCCCCCCCAAAAAAAAAAACTAAATCAAACAATTTCAAGTAATGTAACGTTAATATTCAGTGGTTTAAGATCAAAATGTAGCTTGCACAGGCCAGACAACAGATATAACACAGAAACGATAATTAGATTATTCAGCCATATTATATACTGTAAGATATATCAATAAACAGTTAAAGGAGAAGTTCACTTTTAAAATGAAAATTCTGTCATCATATACTCACCCTCATGTTGTTTCAAAGCTGTGTGAATTTCTTTCTTCTGCTGAACAGAAAGGAAGATCTTTAGAAGAATATCAGTAACCAGACAGTTTTTGGGTCCAATTGACTTCCATAGTAGGAAAAAAATATACTATGGAAGTCAATTGGACCTAAAAACTGTCTGGTTACTGATATTCTTCTAAAGATCTTCCTTTCTGTTCAGCAGAAGAAAGAAATTCATACAGCTTTGAAACAACATGAGGGTGAGTATATGATGACAGAATTTTCATTTTAATGGTGAACTTCTCCTTTAAGTTAGTCTGTCAGCTGCACGCGATCTGCAATCATGTCTGCTCAATTAAAACATAAGCGTCAAACCAATACATTAGTGGATTTTTGCAAAACTATAAAGAAACCGGAGTCAAATTATCATGTAATGCAATAAAATGCTTCTTACGCAGTCGCCATGATCAGCTATCGATCTAACGTTATAAATAGCATCACCAGCTCATAACATTATCAGCTATCGATCTGAATAAAATGCTACATCATTAACTATCATTTAACGTTAGTTGCGCTACGAAATAGAGTAAGAATTGAAACGAATATCATGTACAAAGTCAAATAACTTCACCCACCTACCTGTTTCTCACATGAGGAGTGTTTTCCGTGTGTTCAGAGTCGAAGCGCGTGGAACTTCCGGTTTAAAATGCCGTCCTTGACCGTGTCCGTGGGCTTTTAGCAGCTAATGTTAGCCATCTGATTAAAACCTTACTTCATTAAGCATCATTCTGTTCACACGACTAGAAATATACATGAAACTATATAAAATGTATAGTTAAATACTATAGGATTACAGTAACCTGTTGCTTAGCCCACATGAAGTGTTTCTTCCGTTGAAACAGAGTCAAAACACCAGGAATTAAAGATTAAAACCCAGTAACAATGTGCGCCTGCGTGGGCGCATCCAATAAAACTACACGGCTCCTCCCTCCCTCTCCGTCGGCCTTTCTCATTGGCTAAAGCCACACACACATCCGGGAGTGTGTATCTGCTGCAATACCACGTTCCCAGCTACAGGGGCGATAGAGAGCATACACACTTACACACTCAAAACTGGTTTTTATTACCTTGTGGGGAAAGTGAAAAAAAAGCATGAGGCATATCAGCAGAGGCTACTGAGGCCATTTACGTTGAAATCGGTGTGGGGCCCACCATTTTGGGCCCCACAACGTTGTTGGGCCCCATACTGTTGGTGTGCTCCCGGTCACTGGGACCCACAAAGTAAGAAAGACAAGTACACACACACACACACACACACACACACACACACACACACACACACACACACACACACACAATGGGGTCAAAATGTATATTTTTAGATGACTTTAATTGAAGTCTGGCATGGTCACTAAGGGTGCATTTATTTGATCAATACAGAAAAAATTAATGTGACTAATATAATAGCACTTAAATTAATATTGTAATATTGTGTTTGAGAATATTTACAATTTAAAATGTTTTCTACTTAAATATATTATAATATATATATATAAAATATCATTACTCCAGTCTTCAGTGTCACATGATCTTTCAGAAATCATTCTAATATGATGATTTGCTGCTCAGTAATTCTGATTATCAATAATGATAAAAATAGTTCTGCTGCTTCATATTTTTGTGGTTGCTGAAAAAGCTACTTTGCATCACAGGGATTGATTACATTTTAAAACATAATTCAAACAGAAAACAGTTAAAGTATAAAAATATTTCACAACATTTACTTTTTTTTTATCAAATAAATGCTGACTTGGTGAGCATTAGATGGCCTACTTTCAAATTCATTAAATTATCTTAAATACTACAAACTTCTGACACCTGTGTGTTTACACAAATAGGTTTAAAACAAGTTTAGCTCAGTCAACAACATTAATATCACAATGTCACATAATTAAAAATAACCTTTAAACGTCATATTCTAGCTA
>JAKJND010000039.1:0-97368 GCA_022829025.1 Squalius cephalus | reverse complement strand
CAAATGCAAAAGTTCAACTTTTTTTCGATAATTATTGATCTAGAGAGTCCAGAGAATTGTCCTAGACTGGTTTGGTTCCGATCGGGCGAAAAACCAGGGACTAGTTCGCAAAAGTAGGTTTTGGACAAAATTCGACATAGCAGAATATTTTCCCTGCCGACATCCAAATCGGAGATAGCCATTTTGTCCGCCTTGAGCCAAGGATTCCAACGATATAGGGCACTTGATCCTGGGACAAACGGTCTAAGAGTTATGAGCAATTTTGAACTTTTGGTTGCTGTAGCGCCACCTATGGGCCATTCGGGGTCATACTCTGATAGGTTGTCCCCAAACTGAGGCCTACCATCTGGCCAGGTTTCACGTCTCTAGGCCTTACGGTTTGGCCTGCACGATGCGTTTTACGAATCCTTGCAATTACAATAGGGTTTCAGCATGAAATGCTTGAACCCCTAATAAGAATGAGGGCTTTTTGCCAGTTATAGCGCCACCTAAGGTCCGATCTCCATGAAACTCTGCATGCTTCCTCACCATGTTCTGACACATATGCTCATCAATTTTGGTGAAGTTCTGAGTTTTTCATTTGGGATTTATTGGCTTTTGAGTGTATTTTGCCACGCCCCTTTTCTAAACGAGCCTGTTACAGCCACCCAAATGCAAAAGTTCAACTTTTTTTCGATAATTATTGATCTAGAGAGTCCAGAGAATTGTCCTAGACTGGTTTGGTTCCGATCGTCGAGCGTCGAAAAACCAGGGACTAGTTCGCAAAAGTAGGTTTTGGACAAAATTCGACATAGCAGAATATTTTCCCTGCCGACATCCAAATCGGAGATAGCCATTTTGTCCGCCTTGAGCCAAGGATTCCAACGATATAGGGCACTTGATCCTGGGACAAACGGTCTAAGAGTTATGAGCAATTTTGAACTTTTGGTTGCTGTAGCGCCACCTATGGGCCATTCGGGGTCATACTCTGATAGGTTGTCCCCAAACTGAGGCCTACCATCTGGCCAGGTTTCACGTCTCTAGGCCTTACGGTTTGGCCTGCACGATGCGTTTTACGAATCCTTGCAATTACAATAGGGTTTCAGCATGAAATGCTTGAACCCCTAATAAGAATGAGGGCTTTTTGCCAGTTATAGCGCCACCTAAGGTCCGATCTCCATGAAACTCTGCATGCTTCCTCACCATGTTCTGACACATATGCTCATCAATTTTGGTGAAGTTCTGAGTTTTCATTTGGGATTTATTGGCTTTTGAGTGTATTTTGCCACGCCCCTTTTCTAAACGAGCCTGTTACAGCCACCCAAATGCAAAAGTTCAACTTTTTTTCGATAATTATTGATCTAGAGAGTCCAGAGAATTGTCCTAGACTGGTTTGGTTCCGATCGGGCGAAAAACCAGGGACTAGTTCGCAAAAGTAGGTTTTGGACAAAATTCGACATAGCAGAATATTTTCCCTGCCGACATCCAAATCGGAGATAGCCATTTTGTCCGCCTTGAGCCAAGGATTCCAACGATATAGGGCACTTGATCCTGGGACAAACGGTCTAAGAGTTATGAGCAATTTTGAACTTTTGGTTGCTGTAGCGCCACCTATGGGCCATTCGGGGTCATACTCTGATAGGTTGTCCCCAAACTGAGGCCTACCATCTGGCCAGGTTTCACGTCTCTAGGCCTTACGGTTTGGCCTGCACGATGCGTTTTACGAATCCTTACAATTACAATAGGGTTTCAGCATGAAATGCTTGAACCCCTAATAAGAATGAGGGCTTTTTGCCAGTTATAGCGCCACCTAAGGTCCGATCTCCATGAAACTCTGCATGCTTCCTCACCATGTTCTGACACATATGCTCATCAATTTTGGTGAAGTTCTGAGTTTTCATTTGGGATTTATTGGCTTTTGAGTGTATTTTGCCACGCCCCTTTTCTAAACGAGCCTGTTACAGCCACCCAAATGCAAAAGTTCAACTTTTTTTCGATAATTATTGATCTAGAGAGTCCAGAGAATTGTCCTAGACTGGTTTGGTTCCGATCGGGCGAAAAACCAGGGACTAGTTCGCAAAAGTAGGTTTTGGACAAAATTCGACATAGCAGAATATTTTCCCTGCCGACATCCAAATCGGAGATAGCCATTTTGTCCGCCTTGAGCCAAGGATTCCAACGATATAGGGCACTTGATCCTGGGACAAACGGTCTAAGAGTTATGAGCAATTTTGAACTTTTGGTTGCTGTAGCGCCACCTATGGGCCATTCGGGGTCATACTCTGATAGGTTGTCCCCAAACTGAGGCCTACCATCTGGCCAGGTTTCACGTCTCTAGGCCTTACGGTTTGGCCTGCACGATGCGTTTTACGAATCCTTGCAATTACAATAGGGTTTCAGCATGAAATGCTTGAACCCCTAATAAGAATGAGGGCTTTTTGCCAGTTATAGCGCCACCTAAGGTCCGATCTCCATGAAACTCTGCATGCTTCCTCACCATGTTCTGACACATATGCTCATCAATTTTGGTGAAGTTCTGAGTTTTCATTTGGGATTTATTGGCTTTTGAGTGTATTTTGCCACGCCCCTTTTCTAAACGAGCCTGTTACAGCCACCCAAATGCAAAAGTTCAACTTTTTTTCGATAATTATTGATCTAGAGAGTCCAGAGAATTGTCCTAGACTGGTTTGGTTCCGATCGGGCGAAAAACCAGGGACTAGTTCGCAAAAGTAGGTTTTGGACAAAATTCGACATAGCAGAATATTTTCCCTGCCGACATCCAAATCGGAGATAGCCATTTTGTCCGCCTTGAGCCAAGGATTCCAACGATATAGGGCACTTGATCCTGGGACAAACGGTCTAAGAGTTATGAGCAATTTTGAACTTTTGGTTGCTGTAGCGCCACCTATGGGCCATTCGGGGTCATACTCTGATAGGTTGTCCCCAAACTGAGGCCTACCATCTGGCCAGGTTTCACGTCTCTAGGCCTTACGGTTTGGCCTGCACGATGCGTTTTACGAATCCTTGCAATTACAATAGGGTTTCAGCATGAAATGCTTGAACCCCTAATAAGAATGAGGGCTTTTTGCCAGTTATAGCGCCACCTAAGGTCCGATCTCCATGAAACTCTGCATGCTTCCTCACCATGTTCTGACACATATGCTCATCAATTTTGGTGAAGTTCTGAGTTTTCATTTGGGATTTATTGGCTTTTGAGTGTATTTTGCCACGCCCCTTTTCTAAACGAGCCTGTTACAGCCACCCAAATGCAAAAGTTCAACTTTTTTTCGATAATTATTGATCTAGAGAGTCCAGAGAATTGTCCTAGACTGGTTTGGTTCCGATCGGGCGAAAAACCAGGGACTAGTTCGCAAAAGTAGGTTTTGGACAAAATTCGACATAGCAGAATATTTTCCCTGCCGACATCCAAATCGGAGATAGCCATTTTGTCCGCCTTGAGCCAAGGATTCCAACGATATAGGGCACTTGATCCTGGGACAAACGGTCTAAGAGTTATGAGCAATTTTGAACTTTTGGTTGCTGTAGCGCCACCTATGGGCCATTCGGGGTCATACTCTGATAGGTTGTCCCCAAACTGAGGCCTACCATCTGGCCAGGTTTCACGTCTCTAGGCCTTACGGTTTGGCCTGCACGATGCGTTTTACGAATCCTTGCAATTACAATAGGGTTTCAGCATGAAATGCTTGAACCCCTAATAAGAATGAGGGCTTTTTGCCAGTTATAGCGCCACCTAAGGTCCGATCTCCATGAAACTCTGCATGCTTCCTCACCATGTTCTGACACATATGCTCATCAATTTTGGTGAAGTTCTGAGTTTTCATTTGGGATTTATTGGCTTTTGAGTGTATTTTGCCACGCCCCTTTTCTAAACGAGCCTGTTACAGCCACCCAAATGCAAAAGTTCAACTTTTTTTCGATAATTATTGATCTAGAGAGTCCAGAGAATTGTCCTAGACTGGTTTGGTTCCGATCGGGCGAAAAACCAGGGACTAGTTCGCAAAAGTAGGTTTTGGACAAAATTCGACATAGCAGAATATTTTCCCTGCCGACATCCAAATCGGAGATAGCCATTTTGTCCGCCTTGAGCCAAGGATTCCAACGATATAGGGCACTTGATCCTGGGACAAACGGTCTAAGAGTTATGAGCAATTTTGAACTTTTGGTTGCTGTAGCGCCACCTATGGGCCATTCGGGGTCATACTCTGATAGGTTGTCCCCAAACTGAGGCCTACCATCTGGCCAGGTTTCACGTCTCTAGGCCTTACGGTTTGGCCTGCACGATGCGTTTTACGAATCCTTGCAATTACAATAGGGTTTCAGCATGAAATGCTTGAACCCCTAATAAGAATGAGGGCTTTTTGCCAGTTATAGCGCCACCTAAGGTCCGATCTCCATGAAACTCTGCATGCTTCCTCACCATGTTCTGACACATATGCTCATCAATTTTGGTGAAGTTCTGAGTTTTCATTTGGGATTTATTGGCTTTTGAGTGTATTTTGCCACGCCCCTTTTCTAAACGAGCCTGTTACAGCCACCCAAATGCAAAAGTTCAACTTTTTTTCGATAATTATTGATCTAGAGAGTCCAGAGAATTGTCCTAGACTGGTTTGGTTCCGATCGGGCGAAAAACCAGGGACTAGTTCGCAAAAGTAGGTTTTGGACAAAATTCGACATAGCAGAATATTTTCCCTGCCGACATCCAAATCGGAGATAGCCATTTTGTCCGCCTTGAGCCAAGGATTCCAACGATATAGGGCACTTGATCCTGGGACAAACGGTCTAAGAGTTATGAGCAATTTTGAACTTTTGGTTGCTGTAGCGCCACCTATGGGCCATTCGGGGTCATACTCTGATAGGTTGTCCCCAAACTGAGGCCTACCATCTGGCCAGGTTTCACGTCTCTAGGCCTTACGGTTTGGCCTGCACGATGCGTTTTACGAATCCTTACAATTACAATAGGGTTTCAGCATGAAATGCTTGAACCCCTAATAAGAATGAGGGCTTTTTGCCAGTTATAGCGCCACCTAAGGTCCGATCTCCATGAAACTCTGCATGCTTCCTCACCATGTTCTGACACATATGCTCATCAATTTTGGTGAAGTTCTGAGTTTTCATTTGGGATTTATTGGCTTTTGAGTGTATTTTGCCACGCCCCTTTTCTAAACGAGCCTGTTACAGCCACCCAAATGCAAAAGTTCAACTTTTTTTCGATAATTATTGATCTAGAGAGTCCAGAGAATTGTCCTAGACTGGTTTGGTTCCGATCGGGCGAAAAACCAGGGACTAGTTCGCAAAAGTAGGTTTTGGACAAAATTCGACATAGCAGAATATTTTCCCTGCCGACATCCAAATCGGAGATAGCCATTTTGTCCGCCTTGAGCCAAGGATTCCAACGATATAGGGCACTTGATCCTGGGACAAACGGTCTAAGAGTTATGAGCAATTTTGAACTTTTGGTTGCTGTAGCGCCACCTATGGGCCATTCGGGGTCATACTCTGATAGGTTGTCCCCAAACTGAGGCCTACCATCTGGCCAGGTTTCACGTCTCTAGGCCTTACGGTTTGGCCTGCACGATGCGTTTTACGAATCCTTGCAATTACAATAGGGTTTCAGCATGAAATGCTTGAACCCCTAATAAGAATGAGGGCTTTTTGCCAGTTATAGCGCCACCTAAGGTCCGATCTCCATGAAACTCTGCATGCTTCCTCACCATGTTCTGACACATATGCTCATCAATTTTGGTGAAGTTCTGAGTTTTCATTTGGGATTTATTGGCTTTTGAGTGTATTTTGCCACGCCCCTTTTCTAAACGAGCCTGTTACAGCCACCCAAATGCAAAAGTTCAACTTTTTTTCGATAATTATTGATCTAGAGAGTCCAGAGAATTGTCCTAGACTGGTTTGGTTCCGATCGGGCGAAAAACCAGGGACTAGTTCGCAAAAGTAGGTTTTGGACAAAATTCGACATAGCAGAATATTTTCCCTGCCGACATCCAAATCGGAGATAGCCATTTTGTCCGCCTTGAGCCAAGGATTCCAACGATATAGGGCACTTGATCCTGGGACAAACGGTCTAAGAGTTATGAGCAATTTTGAACTTTTGGTTGCTGTAGCGCCACCTATGGGCCATTCGGGGTCATACTCTGATAGGTTGTCCCCAAACTGAGGCCTACCATCTGGCCAGGTTTCACGTCTCTAGGCCTTACGGTTTGGCCTGCACGATGCGTTTTACGAATCCTTGCAATTACAATAGGGTTTCAGCATGAAATGCTTGAACCCCTAATAAGAATGAGGGCTTTTTGCCAGTTATAGCGCCACCTAAGGTCCGATCTCCATGAAACTCTGCATGCTTCCTCACCATGTTCTGACACATATGCTCATCAATTTTGGTGAAGTTCTGAGTTTTCATTTGGGATTTATTGGCTTTTGAGTGTATTTTGCCACGCCCCTTTTCTAAACGAGCCTGTTACAGCCACCCAAATGCAAAAGTTCAACTTTTTTTCGATAATTATTGATCTAGAGAGTCCAGAGAATTGTCCTAGACTGGTTTGGTTCCGATCGGGCGAAAAACCAGGGACTAGTTCGCAAAAGTAGGTTTTGGACAAAATTCGACATAGCAGAATATTTTCCCTGCCGACATCCAAATCGGAGATAGCCATTTTGTCCGCCTTGAGCCAAGGATTCCAACGATATAGGGCACTTGATCCTGGGACAAACGGTCTAAGAGTTATGAGCAATTTTGAACTTTTGGTTGCTGTAGCGCCACCTATGGGCCATTCGGGGTCATACTCTGATAGGTTGTCCCCAAACTGAGGCCTACCATCTGGCCAGGTTTCACGTCTCTAGGCCTTACGGTTTGGCCTGCACGATGCGTTTTACGAATCCTTGCAATTACAATAGGGTTTCAGCATGAAATGCTTGAACCCCTAATAAGAATGAGGGCTTTTTGCCAGTTATAGCGCCACCTAAGGTCCGATCTCCATGAAACTCTGCATGCTTCCTCACCATGTTCTGACACATATGCTCATCAATTTTGGTGAAGTTCTGAGTTTTCATTTGGGATTTATTGGCTT
The DNA here is from genome assembly GCA_022829025.1 of Squalius cephalus. Lineage (NCBI taxonomy): Eukaryota > Metazoa > Chordata > Actinopteri > Cypriniformes > Leuciscidae > Squalius > Squalius cephalus. The sequence goes on along the minus strand of JAKJND010000039.1, from coordinate 90,295 downwards.
TTGAGTGTATTTTGCCACGCCCCTTTTCTAAACGAGCCTGTTACAGCCACCCAAATGCAAAAGTTCAACTTTTTTTCGATAATTATTGATCTAGAGAGTCCAGAGAATTGTCCTAGACTGGTTTGGTTCCGATCGGGCGAAAAACCAGGGACTAGTTCGCAAAAGTAGGTTTTGGACAAAATTCGACATAGCAGAATATTTTCCCTGCCGACATCCAAATCGGAGATAGCCATTTTGTCCGCCTTGAGCCAAGGATTCCAACGATATAGGGCACTTGATCCTGGGACAAACGGTCTAAGAGTTATGAGCAATTTTGAACTTTTGGTTGCTGTAGCGCCACCTATGGGCCATTCGGGGTCATACTCTGATAGGTTGTCCCCAAACTGAGGCCTACCATCTGGCCAGGTTTCACGTCTCTAGGCCTTACGGTTTGGCCTGCACGATGCGTTTTACGAATCCTTGCAATTACAATAGGGTTTCAGCATGAAATGCTTGAACCCCTAATAAGAATGAGGGCTTTTTGCCAGTTATAGCGCCACCTAAGGTCCGATCTCCATGAAACTCTGCATGCTTCCTCACCATGTTCTGACACATATGCTCATCAATTTTGGTGAAGTTCTGAGTTTTCATTTGGGATTTATTGGCTTTTGAGTGTATTTTGCCACGCCCCTTTTCTAAACGAGCCTGTTACAGCCACCCAAATGCAAAAGTTCAACTTTTTTTCGATAATTATTGATCTAGAGAGTCCAGAGAATTGTCCTAGACTGGTTTGGTTCCGATCGGGCGAAAAACCAGGGACTAGTTCGCAAAAGTAGGTTTTGGACAAAATTCGACATAGCAGAATATTTTCCCTGCCGACATCCAAATCGGAGATAGCCATTTTGTCCGCCTTGAGCCAAGGATTCCAACGATATAGGGCACTTGATCCTGGGACAAACGGTCTAAGAGTTATGAGCAATTTTGAACTTTTGGTTGCTGTAGCGCCACCTATGGGCCATTCGGGGTCATACTCTGATAGGTTGTCCCCAAACTGAGGCCTACCATCTGGCCAGGTTTCACGTCTCTAGGCCTTACGGTTTGGCCTGCACGATGCGTTTTACGAATCCTTACAATTACAATAGGGTTTCAGCATGAAATGCTTGAACCCCTAATAAGAATGAGGGCTTTTTGCCAGTTATAGCGCCACCTAAGGTCCGATCTCCATGAAACTCTGCATGCTTCCTCACCATGTTCTGACACATATGCTCATCAATTTTGGTGAAGTTCTGAGTTTTCATTTGGGATTTATTGGCTTTTGAGTGTATTTTGCCACGCCCCTTTTCTAAACGAGCCTGTTACAGCCACCCAAATGCAAAAGTTCAACTTTTTTTCGATAATTATTGATCTAGAGAGTCCAGAGAATTGTCCTAGACTGGTTTGGTTCCGATCGGGCGAAAAACCAGGGACTAGTTCGCAAAAGTAGGTTTTGGACAAAATTCGACATAGCAGAATATTTTCCCTGCCGACATCCAAATCGGAGATAGCCATTTTGTCCGCCTTGAGCCAAGGATTCCAACGATATAGGGCACTTGATCCTGGGACAAACGGTCTAAGAGTTATGAGCAATTTTGAACTTTTGGTTGCTGTAGCGCCACCTATGGGCCATTCGGGGTCATACTCTGATAGGTTGTCCCCAAACTGAGGCCTACCATCTGGCCAGGTTTCACGTCTCTAGGCCTTACGGTTTGGCCTGCACGATGCGTTTTACGAATCCTTGCAATTACAATAGGGTTTCAGCATGAAATGCTTGAACCCCTAATAAGAATGAGGGCTTTTTGCCAGTTATAGCGCCACCTAAGGTCCGATCTCCATGAAACTCTGCATGCTTCCTCACCATGTTCTGACACATATGCTCATCAATTTTGGTGAAGTTCTGAGTTTTCATTTGGGATTTATTGGCTTTTGAGTGTATTTTGCCACGCCCCTTTTCTAAACGAGCCTGTTACAGCCACCCAAATGCAAAAGTTCAACTTTTTTTCGATAATTATTGATCTAGAGAGTCCAGAGAATTGTCCTAGACTGGTTTGGTTCCGATCGGGCGAAAAACCAGGGACTAGTTCGCAAAAGTAGGTTTTGGACAAAATTCGACATAGCAGAATATTTTCCCTGCCGACATCCAAATCGGAGATAGCCATTTTGTCCGCCTTGAGCCAAGGATTCCAACGATATAGGGCACTTGATCCTGGGACAAACGGTCTAAGAGTTATGAGCAATTTTGAACTTTTGGTTGCTGTAGCGCCACCTATGGGCCATTCGGGGTCATACTCTGATAGGTTGTCCCCAAACTGAGGCCTACCATCTGGCCAGGTTTCACGTCTCTAGGCCTTACGGTTTGGCCTGCACGATGCGTTTTACGAATCCTTACAATTACAATAGGGTTTCAGCATGAAATGCTTGAACCCCTAATAAGAATGAGGGCTTTTTGCCAGTTATAGCGCCACCTAAGGTCCGATCTCCATGAAACTCTGCATGCTTCCTCACCATGTTCTGACACATATGCTCATCAATTTTGGTGAAGTTCTGAGTTTTCATTTGGGATTTATTGGCTTTTGAGTGTATTTTGCCACGCCCCTTTTCTAAACGAGCCTGTTACAGCCACCCAAATGCAAAAGTTCAACTTTTTTTCGATAATTATTGATCTAGAGAGTCCAGAGAATTGTCCTAGACTGGTTTGGTTCCGATCGGGCGAAAAACCAGGGACTAGTTCGCAAAAGTAGGTTTTGGACAAAATTCGACATAGCAGAATATTTTCCCTGCCGACATCCAAATCGGAGATAGCCATTTTGTCCGCCTTGAGCCAAGGATTCCAACGATATAGGGCACTTGATCCTGGGACAAACGGTCTAAGAGTTATGAGCAATTTTGAACTTTTGGTTGCTGTAGCGCCACCTATGGGCCATTCGGGGTCATACTCTGATAGGTTGTCCCCAAACTGAGGCCTACCATCTGGCCAGGTTTCACGTCTCTAGGCCTTACGGTTTGGCCTGCACGATGCGTTTTACGAATCCTTGCAATTACAATAGGGTTTCAGCATGAAATGCTTGAACCCCTAATAAGAATGAGGGCTTTTTGCCAGTTATAGCGCCACCTAAGGTCCGATCTCCATGAAACTCTGCATGCTTCCTCACCATGTTCTGACACATATGCTCATCAATTTTGGTGAAGTTCTGAGTTTTCATTTGGGATTTATTGGCTTTTGAGTGTATTTTGCCACGCCCCTTTTCTAAACGAGCCTGTTACAGCCACCCAAATGCAAAAGTTCAACTTTTTTTCGATAATTATTGATCTAGAGAGTCCAGAGAATTGTCCTAGACTGGTTTGGTTCCGATCGGGCGAAAAACCAGGGACTAGTTCGCAAAAGTAGGTTTTGGACAAAATTCGACATAGCAGAATATTTTCCCTGCCGACATCCAAATCGGAGATAGCCATTTTGTCCGCCTTGAGCCAAGGATTCCAACGATATAGGGCACTTGATCCTGGGACAAACGGTCTAAGAGTTATGAGCAATTTTGAACTTTTGGTTGCTGTAGCGCCACCTATGGGCCATTCGGGGTCATACTCTGATAGGTTGTCCCCAAACTGAGGCCTACCATCTGGCCAGGTTTCACGTCTCTAGGCCTTACGGTTTGGCCTGCACGATGCGTTTTACGAATCCTTGCAATTACAATAGGGTTTCAGCATGAAATGCTTGAACCCCTAATAAGAATGAGGGCTTTTTGCCAGTTATAGCGCCACCTAAGGTCCGATCTCCATGAAACTCTGCATGCTTCCTCACCATGTTCTGACACATATGCTCATCAATTTTGGTGAAGTTCTGAGTTTTCATTTGGGATTTATTGGCTTTTGAGTGTATTTTGCCACGCCCCTTTTCTAAACGAGCCTGTTACAGCCACCCAAATGCAAAAGTTCAACTTTTTTTCGATAATTATTGATCTAGAGAGTCCAGAGAATTGTCCTAGACTGGTTTGGTTCCGATCGGGCGAAAAACCAGGGACTAGTTCGCAAAAGTAGGTTTTGGACAAAATTCGACATAGCAGAATATTTTCCCTGCCGACATCCAAATCGGAGATAGCCATTTTGTCCGCCTTGAGCCAAGGATTCCAACGATATAGGGCACTTGATCCTGGGACAAACGGTCTAAGAGTTATGAGCAATTTTGAACTTTTGGTTGCTGTAGCGCCACCTATGGGCCATTCGGGGTCATACTCTGATAGGTTGTCCCCAAACTGAGGCCTACCATCTGGCCAGGTTTCACGTCTCTAGGCCTTACGGTTTGGCCTGCACGATGCGTTTTACGAATCCTTGCAATTACAATAGGGTTTCAGCATGAAATGCTTGAACCCCTAATAAGAATGAGGGCTTTTTGCCAGTTATAGCGCCACCTAAGGTCCGATCTCCATGAAACTCTGCATGCTTCCTCACCATGTTCTGACACATATGCTCATCAATTTTGGTGAAGTTCTGAGTTTTCATTTGGGATTTATTGGCTTTTGAGTGTATTTTGCCACGCCCCTTTTCTAAACGAGCCTGTTACAGCCACCCAAATGCAAAAGTTCAACTTTTTTTCGATAATTATTGATCTAGAGAGTCCAGAGAATTGTCCTAGACTGGTTTGGTTCCGATCGGGCGAAAAACCAGGGACTAGTTCGCAAAAGTAGGTTTTGGACAAAATTCGACATAGCAGAATATTTTCCCTGCCGACATCCAAATCGGAGATAGCCATTTTGTCCGCCTTGAGCCAAGGATTCCAACGATATAGGGCACTTGATCCTGGGACAAACGGTCTAAGAGTTATGAGCAATTTTGAACTTTTGGTTGCTGTAGCGCCACCTATGGGCCATTCGGGGTCATACTCTGATAGGTTGTCCCCAAACTGAGGCCTACCATCTGGCCAGGTTTCACGTCTCTAGGCCTTACGGTTTGGCCTGCACGATGCGTTTTACGAATCCTTGCAATTACAATAGGGTTTCAGCATGAAATGCTTGAACCCCTAATAAGAATGAGGGCTTTTTGCCAGTTATAGCGCCACCTAAGGTCCGATCTCCATGAAACTCTGCATGCTTCCTCACCATGTTCTGACACATATGCTCATCAATTTTGGTGAAGTTCTGAGTTTTCATTTGGGATTTATTGGCTTTTGAGTGTATTTTGCCACGCCCCTTTTCTAAACGAGCCTGTTACAGCCACCCAAATGCAAAAGTTCAACTTTTTTTCGATAATTATTGATCTAGAGAGTCCAGAGAATTGTCCTAGACTGGTTTGGTTCCGATCGGGCGAAAAACCAGGGACTAGTTCGCAAAAGTAGGTTTTGGACAAAATTCGACATAGCAGAATATTTTCCCTGCCGACATCCAAATCGGAGATAGCCATTTTGTCCGCCTTGAGCCAAGGATTCCAACGATATAGGGCACTTGATCCTGGGACAAACGGTCTAAGAGTTATGAGCAATTTTGAACTTTTGGTTGCTGTAGCGCCACCTATGGGCCATTCGGGGTCATACTCTGATAGGTTGTCCCCAAACTGAGGCCTACCATCTGGCCAGGTTTCACGTCTCTAGGCCTTACGGTTTGGCCTGCACGATGCGTTTTACGAATCCTTACAATTACAATAGGGTTTCAGCATGAAATGCTTGAACCCCTAATAAGAATGAGGGCTTTTTGCCAGTTATAGCGCCACCTAAGGTCCGATCTCCATGAAACTCTGCATGCTTCCTCACCATGTTCTGACACATATGCTCATCAATTTTGGTGAAGTTCTGAGTTTTCATTTGGGATTTATTGGCTTTTGAGTGTATTTTGCCACGCCCCTTTTCTAAACGAGCCTGTTACAGCCACCCAAATGCAAAAGTTCAACTTTTTTTCGATAATTATTGATCTAGAGAGTCCAGAGAATTGTCCTAGACTGGTTTGGTTCCGATCGGGCGAAAAACCAGGGACTAGTTCGCAAAAGTAGGTTTTGGACAAAATTCGACATAGCAGAATATTTTCCCTGCCGACATCCAAATCGGAGATAGCCATTTTGTCCGCCTTGAGCCAAGGATTCCAACGATATAGGGCACTTGATCCTGGGACAAACGGTCTAAGAGTTATGAGCAATTTTGAACTTTTGGTTGCTGTAGCGCCACCTATGGGCCATTCGGGGTCATACTCTGATAGGTTGTCCCCAAACTGAGGCCTACCATCTGGCCAGGTTTCACGTCTCTAGGCCTTACGGTTTGGCCTGCACGATGCGTTTTACGAATCCTTGCAATTACAATAGGGTTTCAGCATGAAATGCTTGAACCCCTAATAAGAATGAGGGCTTTTTGCCAGTTATAGCGCCACCTAAGGTCCGATCTCCATGAAACTCTGCATGCTTCCTCACCATGTTCTGACACATATGCTCATCAATTTTGGTGAAGTTCTGAGTTTTCATTTGGGATTTATTGGCTTTTGAGTGTATTTTGCCACGCCCCTTTTCTAAACGAGCCTGTTACAGCCACCCAAATGCAAAAGTTCAACTTTTTTTCGATAATTATTGATCTAGAGAGTCCAGAGAATTGTCCTAGACTGGTTTGGTTCCGATCGGGCGAAAAACCAGGGACTAGTTCGCAAAAGTAGGTTTTGGACAAAATTCGACATAGCAGAATATTTTCCCTGCCGACATCCAAATCGGAGATAGCCATTTTGTCCGCCTTGAGCCAAGGATTCCAACGATATAGGGCACTTGATCCTGGGACAAACGGTCTAAGAGTTATGAGCAATTTTGAACTTTTGGTTGCTGTAGCGCCACCTATGGGCCATTCGGGGTCATACTCTGATAGGTTGTCCCCAAACTGAGGCCTACCATCTGGCCAGGTTTCACGTCTCTAGGCCTTACGGTTTGGCCTGCACGATGCGTTTTACGAATCCTTGCAATTACAATAGGGTTTCAGCATGAAATGCTTGAACCCCTAATAAGAATGAGGGCTTTTTGCCAGTTATAGCGCCACCTAAGGTCCGATCTCCATGAAACTCTGCATGCTTCCTCACCATGTTCTGACACATATGCTCATCAATTTTGGTGAAGTTCTGAGTTTTCATTTGGGATTTATTGGCTTTTGAGTGTATTTTGCCACGCCCCTTTTCTAAACGAGCCTGTTACAGCCACCCAAATGCAAAAGTTCAACTTTTTTTCGATAATTATTGATCTAGAGAGTCCAGAGAATTGTCCTAGACTGGTTTGGTTCCGATCGGGCGAAAAACCAGGGACTAGTTCGCAAAAGTAGGTTTTGGACAAAATTCGACATAGCAGAATATTTTCCCTGCCGACATCCAAATCGGAGATAGCCATTTTGTCCGCCTTGAGCCAAGGATTCCAACGATATAGGGCACTTGATCCTGGGACAAACGGTCTAAGAGTTATGAGCAATTTTGAACTTTTGGTTGCTGTAGCGCCACCTATGGGCCATTCGGGGTCATACTCTGATAGGTTGTCCCCAAACTGAGGCCTACCATCTGGCCAGGTTTCACGTCTCTAGGCCTTACGGTTTGGCCTGCACGATGCGTTTTACGAATCCTTGCAATTACAATAGGGTTTCAGCATGAAATGCTTGAACCCCTAATAAGAATGAGGGCTTTTTGCCAGTTATAGCGCCACCTAAGGTCCGATCTCCATGAAACTCTGCATGCTTCCTCACCATGTTCTGACACATATGCTCATCAATTTTGGTGAAGTTCTGAGTTTTCATTTGGGATTTATTGGCTTTTGAGTGTATTTTGCCACGCCCCTTTTCTAAACGAGCCTGTTACAGCCACCCAAATGCAAAAGTTCAACTTTTTTTCGATAATTATTGATCTAGAGAGTCCAGAGAATTGTCCTAGACTGGTTTGGTTCCGATCGGGCGAAAAACCAGGGACTAGTTCGCAAAAGTAGGTTTTGGACAAAATTCGACATAGCAGAATATTTTCCCTGCCGACATCCAAATCGGAGATAGCCATTTTGTCCGCCTTGAGCCAAGGATTCCAACGATATAGGGCACTTGATCCTGGGACAAACGGTCTAAGAGTTATGAGCAATTTTGAACTTTTGGTTGCTGTAGCGCCACCTATGGGCCATTCGGGGTCATACTCTGATAGGTTGTCCCCAAACTGAGGCCTACCATCTGGCCAGGTTTCACGTCTCTAGGCCTTACGGTTTGGCCTGCACGATGCGTTTTACGAATCCTTGCAATTACAATAGGGTTTCAGCATGAAATGCTTGAACCCCTAATAAGAATGAGGGCTTTTTGCCAGTTATAGCGCCACCTAAGGTCCGATCTCCATGAAACTCTGCATGCTTCCTCACCATGTTCTGACACATATGCTCATCAATTTTGGTGAAGTTCTGAGTTTTCATTTGGGATTTATTGGCTTTTGAGTGTATTTTGCCACGCCCCTTTTCTAAACGAGCCTGTTACAGCCACCCAAATGCAAAAGTTCAACTTTTTTTCGATAATTATTGATCTAGAGAGTCCAGAGAATTGTCCTAGACTGGTTTGGTTCCGATCGGGCGAAAAACCAGGGACTAGTTCGCAAAAGTAGGTTTTGGACAAAATTCGACATAGCAGAATATTTTCCCTGCCGACATCCAAATCGGAGATAGCCATTTTGTCCGCCTTGAGCCAAGGATTCCAACGATATAGGGCACTTGATCCTGGGACAAACGGTCTAAGAGTTATGAGCAATTTTGAACTTTTGGTTGCTGTAGCGCCACCTATGGGCCATTCGGGGTCATACTCTGATAGGTTGTCCCCAAACTGAGGCCTACCATCTGGCCAGGTTTCACGTCTCTAGGCCTTACGGTTTGGCCTGCACGATGCGTTTTACGAATCCTTACAATTACAATAGGGTTTCAGCATGAAATGCTTGAACCCCTAATAAGAATGAGGGCTTTTTGCCAGTTATAGCGCCACCTAAGGTCCGATCTCCATGAAACTCTGCATGCTTCCTCACCATGTTCTGACACATATGCTCATCAATTTTGGTGAAGTTCTGAGTTTTCATTTGGGATTTATTGGCTTTTGAGTGTATTTTGCCACGCCCCTTTTCTAAACGAGCCTGTTACAGCCACCCAAATGCAAAAGTTCAACTTTTTTTCGATAATTATTGATCTAGAGAGTCCAGAGAATTGTCCTAGACTGGTTTGGTTCCGATCGGGCGAAAAACCAGGGACTAGTTCGCAAAAGTAGGTTTTGGACAAAATTCGACATAGCAGAATATTTTCCCTGCCGACATCCAAATCGGAGATAGCCATTTTGTCCGCCTTGAGCCAAGGATTCCAACGATATAGGGCACTTGATCCTGGGACAAACGGTCTAAGAGTTATGAGCAATTTTGAACTTTTGGTTGCTGTAGCGCCACCTATGGGCCATTCGGGGTCATACTCTGATAGGTTGTCCCCAAACTGAGGCCTACCATCTGGCCAGGTTTCACGTCTCTAGGCCTTACGGTTTGGCCTGCACGATGCGTTTTACGAATCCTTGCAATTACAATAGGGTTTCAGCATGAAATGCTTGAACCCCTAATAAGAATGAGGGCTTTTTGCCAGTTATAGCGCCACCTAAGGTCCGATCTCCATGAAACTCTGCATGCTTCCTCACCATGTTCTGACACATATGCTCATCAATTTTGGTGAAGTTCTGAGTTTTCATTTGGGATTTATTGGCTTTTGAGTGTATTTTGCCACGCCCCTTTTCTAAACGAGCCTGTTACAGCCACCCAAATGCAAAAGTTCAACTTTTTTTCGATAATTATTGATCTAGAGAGTCCAGAGAATTGTCCTAGACTGGTTTGGTTCCGATCGGGCGAAAAACCAGGGACTAGTTCGCAAAAGTAGGTTTTGGACAAAATTCGACATAGCAGAATATTTTCCCTGCCGACATCCAAATCGGAGATAGCCATTTTGTCCGCCTTGAGCCAAGGATTCCAACGATATAGGGCACTTGATCCTGGGACAAACGGTCTAAGAGTTATGAGCAATTTTGAACTTTTGGTTGCTGTAGCGCCACCTATGGGCCATTCGGGGTCATACTCTGATAGGTTGTCCCCAAACTGAGGCCTACCATCTGGCCAGGTTTCACGTCTCTAGGCCTTACGGTTTGGCCTGCACGATGCGTTTTACGAATCCTTGCAATTACAATAGGGTTTCAGCATGAAATGCTTGAACCCCTAATAAGAATGAGGGCTTTTTGCCAGTTATAGCGCCACCTAAGGTCCGATCTCCATGAAACTCTGCATGCTTCCTCACCATGTTCTGACACATATGCTCATCAATTTTGGTGAAGTTCTGAGTTTTCATTTGGGATTTATTGGCTTTTGAGTGTATTTTGCCACGCCCCTTTTCTAAACGAGCCTGTTACAGCCACCCAAATGCAAAAGTTCAACTTTTTTTCGATAATTATTGATCTAGAGAGTCCAGAGAATTGTCCTAGACTGGTTTGGTTCCGATCGGGCGAAAAACCAGGGACTAGTTCGCAAAAGTAGGTTTTGGACAAAATTCGACATAGCAGAATATTTTCCCTGCCGACATCCAAATCGGAGATAGCCATTTTGTCCGCCTTGAGCCAAGGATTCCAACGATATAGGGCACTTGATCCTGGGACAAACGGTCTAAGAGTTATGAGCAATTTTGAACTTTTGGTTGCTGTAGCGCCACCTATGGGCCATTCGGGGTCATACTCTGATAGGTTGTCCCCAAACTGAGGCCTACCATCTGGCCAGGTTTCACGTCTCTAGGCCTTACGGTTTGGCCTGCACGATGCGTTTTACGAATCCTTGCAATTACAATAGGGTTTCAGCATGAAATGCTTGAACCCCTAATAAGAATGAGGGCTTTTTGCCAGTTATAGCGCCACCTAAGGTCCGATCTCCATGAAACTCTGCATGCTTCCTCACCATGTTCTGACACATATGCTCATCAATTTTGGTGAAGTTCTGAGTTTTCATTTGGGATTTATTGGCTTTTGAGTGTATTTTGCCACGCCCCTTTTCTAAACGAGCCTGTTACAGCCACCCAAATGCAAAAGTTCAACTTTTTTTCGATAATTATTGATCTAGAGAGTCCAGAGAATTGTCCTAGACTGGTTTGGTTCCGATCGGGCGAAAAACCAGGGACTAGTTCGCAAAAGTAGGTTTTGGACAAAATTCGACATAGCAGAATATTTTCCCTGCCGACATCCAAATCGGAGATAGCCATTTTGTCCGACTTGAGCCAAGGATTCCAACGATATAGGGCACTTGATCCTGGGACAAACGGTCTAAGAGTTATGAGCAATTTTGAACTTTTGGTTGCTGTAGCGCCACCTATGGGCCATTCGGGGTCATACTCTGATAGGTTGTCCCCAAACTGAGGCCTACCATCTGGCCAGGTTTCACGTCTCTAGGCCTTACGGTTTGGCCTGCACGATGCGTTTTACGAATCCTTACAATTACAATAGGGTTTCAGCATGAAATGCTTGAACCCCTAATAAGAATGAGGGCTTTTTGCCAGTTATAGCGCCACCTAAGGTCCGATCTCCATGAAACTCTGCATGCTTCCTCACCATGTTCTGACACATATGCTCATCAATTTTGGTGAAGTTCTGAGTTTTCATTTGGGATTTATTGGCTTTTGAGTGTATTTTGCCACGCCCCTTTTCTAAACGAGCCTGTTACAGCCACCCAAATGCAAAAGTTCAACTTTTTTTCGATAATTATTGATCTAGAGAGTCCAGAGAATTGTCCTAGACTGGTTTGGTTCCGATCGGGCGAAAAACCAGGGACTAGTTCGCAAAAGTAGGTTTTGGACAAAATTCGACATAGCAGAATATTTTCCCTGCCGACATCCAAATCGGAGATAGCCATTTTGTCCGCCTTGAGCCAAGGATTCCAACGATATAGGGCACTTGATCCTGGGACAAACGGTCTAAGAGTTATGAGCAATTTTGAACTTTTGGTTGCTGTAGCGCCACCTATGGGCCATTCGGGGTCATACTCTGATAGGTTGTCCCCAAACTGAGGCCTACCATCTGGCCAGGTTTCACGTCTCTAGGCCTTACGGTTTGGCCTGCACGATGCGTTTTACGAATCCTTGCAATTACAATAGGGTTTCAGCATGAAATGCTTGAACCCCTAATAAGAATGAGGGCTTTTTGCCAGTTATAGCGCCACCTAAGGTCCGATCTCCATGAAACTCTGCATGCTTCCTCACCATGTTCTGACACATATGCTCATCAATTTTGGTGAAGTTCTGAGTTTTCATTTGGGATTTATTGGCTTTTGAGTGTATTTTGCCACGCCCCTTTTCTAAACGAGCCTGTTACAGCCACCCAAATGCAAAAGTTCAACTTTTTTTCGATAATTATTGATCTAGAGAGTCCAGAGAATTGTCCTAGACTGGTTTGGTTCCGATCGGGCGAAAAACCAGGGACTAGTTCGCAAAAGTAGGTTTTGGACAAAATTCGACATAGCAGAATATTTTCCCTGCCGACATCCAAATCGGAGATAGCCATTTTGTCCGCCTTGAGCCAAGGATTCCAACGATATAGGGCACTTGATCCTGGGACAAACGGTCTAAGAGTTATGAGCAATTTTGAACTTTTGGTTGCTGTAGCGCCACCTATGGGCCATTCGGGGTCATACTCTGATAGGTTGTCCCCAAACTGAGGCCTACCATCTGGCCAGGTTTCACGTCTCTAGGCCTTACGGTTTGGCCTGCACGATGCGTTTTACGAATCCTTGCAATTACAATAGGGTTTCAGCATGAAATGCTTGAACCCCTAATAAGAATGAGGGCTTTTTGCCAGTTATAGCGCCACCTAAGGTCCGATCTCCATGAAACTCTGCATGCTTCCTCACCATGTTCTGACACATATGCTCATCAATTTTGGTGAAGTTCTGAGTTTTCATTTGGGATTTATTGGCTTTTGAGTGTATTTTGCCACGCCCCTTTTCTAAACGAGCCTGTTACAGCCACCCAAATGCAAAAGTTCAACTTTTTTTCGATAATTATTGATCTAGAGAGTCCAGAGAATTGTCCTAGACTGGTTTGGTTCCGATCGGGCGAAAAACCAGGGACTAGTTCGCAAAAGTAGGTTTTGGACAAAATTCGACATAGCAGAATATTTTCCCTGCCGACATCCAAATCGGAGATAGCCATTTTGTCCGCCTTGAGCCAAGGATTCCAACGATATAGGGCACTTGATCCTGGGACAAACGGTCTAAGAGTTATGAGCAATTTTGAACTTTTGGTTGCTGTAGCGCCACCTATGGGCCATTCGGGGTCATACTCTGATAGGTTGTCCCCAAACTGAGGCCTACCATCTGGCCAGGTTTCACGTCTCTAGGCCTTACGGTTTGGCCTGCACGATGCGTTTTACGAATCCTTGCAATTACAATAGGGTTTCAGCATGAAATGCTTGAACCCCTAATAAGAATGAGGGCTTTTTGCCAGTTATAGCGCCACCTAAGGTCCGATCTCCATGAAACTCTGCATGCTTCCTCACCATGTTCTGACACATATGCTCATCAATTTTGGTGAAGTTCTGAGTTTTCATTTGGGATTTATTGGCTTTTGAGTGTATTTTGCCACGCCCCTTTTCTAAACGAGCCTGTTACAGCCACCCAAATGCAAAAGTTCAACTTTTTTTCGATAATTATTGATCTAGAGAGTCCAGAGAATTGTCCTAGACTGGTTTGGTTCCGATCGGGCGAAAAACCAGGGACTAGTTCGCAAAAGTAGGTTTTGGACAAAATTCGACATAGCAGAATATTTTCCCTGCCGACATCCAAATCGGAGATAGCCATTTTGTCCGCCTTGAGCCAAGGATTCCAACGATATAGGGCACTTGATCCTGGGACAAACGGTCTAAGAGTTATGAGCAATTTTGAACTTTTGGTTGCTGTAGCGCCACCTATGGGCCATTCGGGGTCATACTCTGATAGGTTGTCCCCAAACTGAGGCCTACCATCTGGCCAGGTTTCACGTCTCTAGGCCTTACGGTTTGGCCTGCACGATGCGTTTTACGAATCCTTGCAATTACAATAGGGTTTCAGCATGAAATGCTTGAACCCCTAATAAGAATGAGGGCTTTTTGCCAGTTATAGCGCCACCTAAGGTCCGATCTCCATGAAACTCTGCATGCTTCCTCACCATGTTCTGACACATATGCTCATCAATTTTGGTGAAGTTCTGAGTTTTCATTTGGGATTTATTGGCTTTTGAGTGTATTTTGCCACGCCCCTTTTCTAAACGAGCCTGTTACAGCCACCCAAATGCAAAAGTTCAACTTTTTTTCGATAATTATTGATCTAGAGAGTCCAGAGAATTGTCCTAGACTGGTTTGGTTCCGATCGGGCGAAAAACCAGGGACTAGTTCGCAAAAGTAGGTTTTGGACAAAATTCGACATAGCAGAATATTTTCCCTGCCGACATCCAAATCGGAGATAGCCATTTTGTCCGCCTTGAGCCAAGGATTCCAACGATATAGGGCACTTGATCCTGGGACAAACGGTCTAAGAGTTATGAGCAATTTTGAACTTTTGGTTGCTGTAGCGCCACCTATGGGCCATTCGGGGTCATACTCTGATAGGTTGTCCCCAAACTGAGGCCTACCATCTGGCCAGGTTTCACGTCTCTAGGCCTTACGGTTTGGCCTGCACGATGCGTTTTACGAATCCTTGCAATTACAATAGGGTTTCAGCATGAAATGCTTGAACCCCTAATAAGAATGAGGGCTTTTTGCCAGTTATAGCGCCACCTAAGGTCCGATCTCCATGAAACTCTGCATGCTTCCTCACCATGTTCTGACACATATGCTCATCAATTTTGGTGAAGTTCTGAGTTTTCATTTGGGATTTATTGGCTTTTGAGTGTATTTTGCCACGCCCCTTTTCTAAACGAGCCTGTTACAGCCACCCAAATGCAAAAGTTCAACTTTTTTTCGATAATTATTGATCTAGAGAGTCCAGAGAATTGTCCTAGACTGGTTTGGTTCCGATCGGGCGAAAAACCAGGGACTAGTTCGCAAAAGTAGGTTTTGGACAAAATTCGACATAGCAGAATATTTTCCCTGCCGACATCCAAATCGGAGATAGCCATTTTGTCCGCCTTGAGCCAAGGATTCCAACGATATAGGGCACTTGATCCTGGGACAAACGGTCTAAGAGTTATGAGCAATTTTGAACTTTTGGTTGCTGTAGCGCCACCTATGGGCCATTCGGGGTCATACTCTGATAGGTTGTCCCCAAACTGAGGCCTACCATCTGGCCAGGTTTCACGTCTCTAGGCCTTACGGTTTGGCCTGCACGATGCGTTTTACGAATCCTTACAATTACAATAGGGTTTCAGCATGAAATGCTTGAACCCCTAATAAGAATGAGGGCTTTTTGCCAGTTATAGCGCCACCTAAGGTCCGATCTCCATGAAACTCTGCATGCTTCCTCACCATGTTCTGACACATATGCTCATCAATTTTGGTGAAGTTCTGAGTTTTCATTTGGGATTTATTGGCTTTTGAGTGTATTTTGCCACGCCCCTTTTCTAAACGAGCCTGTTACAGCCACCCAAATGCAAAAGTTCAACTTTTTTTCGATAATTATTGATCTAGAGAGTCCAGAGAATTGTCCTAGACTGGTTTGGTTCCGATCGGGCGAAAAACCAGGGACTAGTTCGCAAAAGTAGGTTTTGGACAAAATTCGACATAGCAGAATATTTTCCCTGCCGACATCCAAATCGGAGATAGCCATTTTGTCCGCCTTGAGCCAAGGATTCCAACGATATAGGGCACTTGATCCTGGGACAAACGGTCTAAGAGTTATGAGCAATTTTGAACTTTTGGTTGCTGTAGCGCCACCTATGGGCCATTCGGGGTCATACTCTGATAGGTTGTCCCCAAACTGAGGCCTACCATCTGGCCAGGTTTCACGTCTCTAGGCCTTACGGTTTGGCCTGCACGATGCGTTTTACGAATCCTTGCAATTACAATAGGGTTTCAGCATGAAATGCTTGAACCCCTAATAAGAATGAGGGCTTTTTGCCAGTTATAGCGCCACCTAAGGTCCGATCTCCATGAAACTCTGCATGCTTCCTCACCATGTTCTGACACATATGCTCATCAATTTTGGTGAAGTTCTGAGTTTTCATTTGGGATTTATTGGCTTTTGAGTGTATTTTGCCACGCCCCTTTTCTAAACGAGCCTGTTACAGCCACCCAAATGCAAAAGTTCAACTTTTTTTCGATAATTATTGATCTAGAGAGTCCAGAGAATTGTCCTAGACTGGTTTGGTTCCGATCGGGCGAAAAACCAGGGACTAGTTCGCAAAAGTAGGTTTTGGACAAAATTCGACATAGCAGAATATTTTCCCTGCCGACATCCAAATCGGAGATAGCCATTTTGTCCGCCTTGAGCCAAGGATTCCAACGATATAGGGCACTTGATCCTGGGACAAACGGTCTAAGAGTTATGAGCAATTTTGAACTTTTGGTTGCTGTAGCGCCACCTATGGGCCATTCGGGGTCATACTCTGATAGGTTGTCCCCAAACTGAGGCCTACCATCTGGCCAGGTTTCACGTCTCTAGGCCTTACGGTTTGGCCTGCACGATGCGTTTTACGAATCCTTACAATTACAATAGGGTTTCAGCATGAAATGCTTGAACCCCTAATAAGAATGAGGGCTTTTTGCCAGTTATAGCGCCACCTAAGGTCCGATCTCCATGAAACTCTGCATGCTTCCTCACCATGTTCTGACACATATGCTCATCAATTTTGGTGAAGTTCTGAGTTTTCATTTGGGATTTATTGGCTTTTGAGTGTATTTTGCCACGCCCCTTTTCTAAACGAGCCTGTTACAGCCACCCAAATGCAAAAGTTCAACTTTTTTTCGATAATTATTGATCTAGAGAGTCCAGAGAATTGTCCTAGACTGGTTTGGTTCCGATCGGGCGAAAAACCAGGGACTAGTTCGCAAAAGTAGGTTTTGGACAAAATTCGACATAGCAGAATATTTTCCCTGCCGACATCCAAATCGGAGATAGCCATTTTGTCCGCCTTGAGCCAAGGATTCCAACGATATAGGGCACTTGATCCTGGGACAAACGGTCTAAGAGTTATGAGCAATTTTGAACTTTTGGTTGCTGTAGCGCCACCTATGGGCCATTCGGGGTCATACTCTGATAGGTTGTCCCCAAACTGAGGCCTACCATCTGGCCAGGTTTCACGTCTCTAGGCCTTACGGTTTGGCCTGCACGATGCGTTTTACGAATCCTTACAATTACAATAGGGTTTCAGCATGAAATGCTTGAACCCCTAATAAGAATGAGGGCTTTTTGCCAGTTATAGCGCCACCTAAGGTCCGATCTCCATGAAACTCTGCATGCTTCCTCACCATGTTCTGACACATATGCTCATCAATTTTGGTGAAGTTCTGAGTTTTCATTTGGGATTTATTGGCTTTTGAGTGTATTTTGCCACGCCCCTTTTCTAAACGAGCCTGTTACAGCCACCCAAATGCAAAAGTTCAACTTTTTTTCGATAATTATTGATCTAGAGAGTCCAGAGAATTGTCCTAGACTGGTTTGGTTCCGATCGGGCGAAAAACCAGGGACTAGTTCGCAAAAGTAGGTTTTGGACAAAATTCGACATAGCAGAATATTTTCCCTGCCGACATCCAAATCGGAGATAGCCATTTTGTCCGCCTTGAGCCAAGGATTCCAACGATATAGGGCACTTGATCCTGGGACAAACGGTCTAAGAGTTATGAGCAATTTTGAACTTTTGGTTGCTGTAGCGCCACCTATGGGCCATTCGGGGTCATACTCTGATAGGTTGTCCCCAAACTGAGGCCTACCATCTGGCCAGGTTTCACGTCTCTAGGCCTTACGGTTTGGCCTGCACGATGCGTTTTACGAATCCTTGCAATTACAATAGGGTTTCAGCATGAAATGCTTGAACCCCTAATAAGAATGAGGGCTTTTTGCCAGTTATAGCGCCACCTAAGGTCCGATCTCCATGAAACTCTGCATGCTTCCTCACCATGTTCTGACACATATGCTCATCAATTTTGGTGAAGTTCTGAGTTTTCATTTGGGATTTATTGGCTTTTGAGTGTATTTTGCCACGCCCCTTTTCTAAACGAGCCTGTTACAGCCACCCAAATGCAAAAGTTCAACTTTTTTTCGATAATTATTGATCTAGAGAGTCCAGAGAATTGTCCTAGACTGGTTTGGTTCCGATCGGGCGAAAAACCAGGGACTAGTTCGCAAAAGTAGGTTTTGGACAAAATTCGACATAGCAGAATATTTTCCCTGCCGACATCCAAATCGGAGATAGCCATTTTGTCCGCCTTGAGCCAAGGATTCCAACGATATAGGGCACTTGATCCTGGGACAAACGGTCTAAGAGTTATGAGCAATTTTGAACTTTTGGTTGCTGTAGCGCCACCTATGGGCCATTCGGGGTCATACTCTGATAGGTTGTCCCCAAACTGAGGCCTACCATCTGGCCAGGTTTCACGTCTCTAGGCCTTACGGTTTGGCCTGCACGATGCGTTTTACGAATCCTTGCAATTACAATAGGGTTTCAGCATGAAATGCTTGAACCCCTAATAAGAATGAGGGCTTTTTGCCAGTTATAGCGCCACCTAAGGTCCGATCTCCATGAAACTCTGCATGCTTCCTCACCATGTTCTGACACATATGCTCATCAATTTTGGTGAAGTTCTGAGTTTTCATTTGGGATTTATTGGCTTTTGAGTGTATTTTGCCACGCCCCTTTTCTAAACGAGCCTGTTACAGCCACCCAAATGCAAAAGTTCAACTTTTTTTCGATAATTATTGATCTAGAGAGTCCAGAGAATTGTCCTAGACTGGTTTGGTTCCGATCGGGCGAAAAACCAGGGACTAGTTCGCAAAAGTAGGTTTTGGACAAAATTCGACATAGCAGAATATTTTCCCTGCCGACATCCAAATCGGAGATAGCCATTTTGTCCGCCTTGAGCCAAGGATTCCAACGATATAGGGCACTTGATCCTGGGACAAACGGTCTAAGAGTTATGAGCAATTTTGAACTTTTGGTTGCTGTAGCGCCACCTATGGGCCATTCGGGGTCATACTCTGATAGGTTGTCCCCAAACTGAGGCCTACCATCTGGCCAGGTTTCACGTCTCTAGGCCTTACGGTTTGGCCTGCACGATGCGTTTTACGAATCCTTACAATTACAATAGGGTTTCAGCATGAAATGCTTGAACCCCTAATAAGAATGAGGGCTTTTTGCCAGTTATAGCGCCACCTAAGGTCCGATCTCCATGAAACTCTGCATGCTTCCTCACCATGTTCTGACACATATGCTCATCAATTTTGGTGAAGTTCTGAGTTTTCATTTGGGATTTATTGGCTTTTGAGTGTATTTTGCCACGCCCCTTTTCTAAACGAGCCTGTTACAGCCACCCAAATGCAAAAGTTCAACTTTTTTTCGATAATTATTGATCTAGAGAGTCCAGAGAATTGTCCTAGACTGGTTTGGTTCCGATCGGGCGAAAAACCAGGGACTAGTTCGCAAAAGTAGGTTTTGGACAAAATTCGACATAGCAGAATATTTTCCCTGCCGACATCCAAATCGGAGATAGCCATTTTGTCCGCCTTGAGCCAAGGATTCCAACGATATAGGGCACTTGATCCTGGGACAAACGGTCTAAGAGTTATGAGCAATTTTGAACTTTTGGTTGCTGTAGCGCCACCTATGGGCCATTCGGGGTCATACTCTGATAGGTTGTCCCCAAACTGAGGCCTACCATCTGGCCAGGTTTCACGTCTCTAGGCCTTACGGTTTGGCCTGCACGATGCGTTTTACGAATCCTTGCAATTACAATAGGGTTTCAGCATGAAATGCTTGAACCCCTAATAAGAATGAGGGCTTTTTGCCAGTTATAGCGCCACCTAAGGTCCGATCTCCATGAAACTCTGCATGCTTCCTCACCATGTTCTGACACATATGCTCATCAATTTTGGTGAAGTTCTGAGTTTTCATTTGGGATTTATTGGCTTTTGAGTGTATTTTGCCACGCCCCTTTTCTAAACGAGCCTGTTACAGCCACCCAAATGCAAAAGTTCAACTTTTTTTCGATAATTATTGATCTAGAGAGTCCAGAGAATTGTCCTAGACTGGTTTGGTTCCGATCGGGCGAAAAACCAGGGACTAGTTCGCAAAAGTAGGTTTTGGACAAAATTCGACATAGCAGAATATTTTCCCTGCCGACATCCAAATCGGAGATAGCCATTTTGTCCGCCTTGAGCCAAGGATTCCAACGATATAGGGCACTTGATCCTGGGACAAACGGTCTAAGAGTTATGAGCAATTTTGAACTTTTGGTTGCTGTAGCGCCACCTATGGGCCATTCGGGGTCATACTCTGATAGGTTGTCCCCAAACTGAGGCCTACCATCTGGCCAGGTTTCACGTCTCTAGGCCTTACGGTTTGGCCTGCACGATGCGTTTTACGAATCCTTGCAATTACAATAGGGTTTCAGCATGAAATGCTTGAACCCCTAATAAGAATGAGGGCTTTTTGCCAGTTATAGCGCCACCTAAGGTCCGATCTCCATGAAACTCTGCATGCTTCCTCACCATGTTCTGACACATATGCTCATCAATTTTGGTGAAGTTCTGAGTTTTCATTTGGGATTTATTGGCTTTTGAGTGTATTTTGCCACGCCCCTTTTCTAAACGAGCCTGTTACAGCCACCCAAATGCAAAAGTTCAACTTTTTTTCGATAATTATTGATCTAGAGAGTCCAGAGAATTGTCCTAGACTGGTTTGGTTCCGATCGGGCGAAAAACCAGGGACTAGTTCGCAAAAGTAGGTTTTGGACAAAATTCGACATAGCAGAATATTTTCCCTGCCGACATCCAAATCGGAGATAGCCATTTTGTCCGCCTTGAGCCAAGGATTCCAACGATATAGGGCACTTGATCCTGGGACAAACGGTCTAAGAGTTATGAGCAATTTTGAACTTTTGGTTGCTGTAGCGCCACCTATGGGCCATTCGGGGTCATACTCTGATAGGTTGTCCCCAAACTGAGGCCTACCATCTGGCCAGGTTTCACGTCTCTAGGCCTTACGGTTTGGCCTGCACGATGCGTTTTACGAATCCTTGCAATTACAATAGGGTTTCAGCATGAAATGCTTGAACCCCTAATAAGAATGAGGGCTTTTTGCCAGTTATAGCGCCACCTAAGGTCCGATCTCCATGAAACTCTGCATGCTTCCTCACCATGTTCTGACACATATGCTCATCAATTTTGGTGAAGTTCTGAGTTTTCATTTGGGATTTATTGGCTTTTGAGTGTATTTTGCCACGCCCCTTTTCTAAACGAGCCTGTTACAGCCACCCAAATGCAAAAGTTCAACTTTTTTTCGATAATTATTGATCTAGAGAGTCCAGAGAATTGTCCTAGACTGGTTTGGTTCCGATCGGGCGAAAAACCAGGGACTAGTTCGCAAAAGTAGGTTTTGGACAAAATTCGACATAGCAGAATATTTTCCCTGCCGACATCCAAATCGGAGATAGCCATTTTGTCCGCCTTGAGCCAAGGATTCCAACGATATAGGGCACTTGATCCTGGGACAAACGGTCTAAGAGTTATGAGCAATTTTGAACTTTTGGTTGCTGTAGCGCCACCTATGGGCCATTCGGGGTCATACTCTGATAGGTTGTCCCCAAACTGAGGCCTACCATCTGGCCAGGTTTCACGTCTCTAGGCCTTACGGTTTGGCCTGCACGATGCGTTTTACGAATCCTTACAATTACAATAGGGTTTCAGCATGAAATGCTTGAACCCCTAATAAGAATGAGGGCTTTTTGCCAGTTATAGCGCCACCTAAGGTCCGATCTCCATGAAACTCTGCATGCTTCCTCACCATGTTCTGACACATATGCTCATCAATTTTGGTGAAGTTCTGAGTTTTCATTTGGGATTTATTGGCTTTTGAGTGTATTTTGCCACGCCCCTTTTCTAAACGAGCCTGTTACAGCCACCCAAATGCAAAAGTTCAACTTTTTTTCGATAATTATTGATCTAGAGAGTCCAGAGAATTGTCCTAGACTGGTTTGGTTCCGATCGGGCGAAAAACCAGGGACTAGTTCGCAAAAGTAGGTTTTGGACAAAATTCGACATAGCAGAATATTTTCCCTGCCGACATCCAAATCGGAGATAGCCATTTTGTCCGCCTTGAGCCAAGGATTCCAACGATATAGGGCACTTGATCCTGGGACAAACGGTCTAAGAGTTATGAGCAATTTTGAACTTTTGGTTGCTGTAGCGCCACCTATGGGCCATTCGGGGTCATACTCTGATAGGTTGTCCCCAAACTGAGGCCTACCATCTGGCCAGGTTTCACGTCTCTAGGCCTTACGGTTTGGCCTGCACGATGCGTTTTACGAATCCTTGCAATTACAATAGGGTTTCAGCATGAAATGCTTGAACCCCTAATAAGAATGAGGGCTTTTTGCCAGTTATAGCGCCACCTAAGGTCCGATCTCCATGAAACTCTGCATGCTTCCTCACCATGTTCTGACACATATGCTCATCAATTTTGGTGAAGTTCTGAGTTTTCATTTGGGATTTATTGGCTTTTGAGTGTATTTTGCCACGCCCCTTTTCTAAACGAGCCTGTTACAGCCACCCAAATGCAAAAGTTCAACTTTTTTTCGATAATTATTGATCTAGAGAGTCCAGAGAATTGTCCTAGACTGGTTTGGTTCCGATCGGGCGAAAAACCAGGGACTAGTTCGCAAAAGTAGGTTTTGGACAAAATTCGACATAGCAGAATATTTTCCCTGCCGACATCCAAATCGGAGATAGCCATTTTGTCCGCCTTGAGCCAAGGATTCCAACGATATAGGGCACTTGATCCTGGGACAAACGGTCTAAGAGTTATGAGCAATTTTGAACTTTTGGTTGCTGTAGCGCCACCTATGGGCCATTCGGGGTCATACTCTGATAGGTTGTCCCCAAACTGAGGCCTACCATCTGGCCAGGTTTCACGTCTCTAGGCCTTACGGTTTGGCCTGCACGATGCGTTTTACGAATCCTTACAATTACAATAGGGTTTCAGCATGAAATGCTTGAACCCCTAATAAGAATGAGGGCTTTTTGCCAGTTATAGCGCCACCTAAGGTCCGATCTCCATGAAACTCTGCATGCTTCCTCACCATGTTCTGACACATATGCTCATCAATTTTGGTGAAGTTCTGAGTTTTCATTTGGGATTTATTGGCTTTTGAGTGTATTTTGCCACGCCCCTTTTCTAAACGAGCCTGTTACAGCCACCCAAATGCAAAAGTTCAACTTTTTTTCGATAATTATTGATCTAGAGAGTCCAGAGAATTGTCCTAGACTGGTTTGGTTCCGATCGGGCGAAAAACCAGGGACTAGTTCGCAAAAGTAGGTTTTGGACAAAATTCGACATAGCAGAATATTTTCCCTGCCGACATCCAAATCGGAGATAGCCATTTTGTCCGCCTTGAGCCAAGGATTCCAACGATATAGGGCACTTGATCCTGGGACAAACGGTCTAAGAGTTATGAGCAATTTTGAACTTTTGGTTGCTGTAGCGCCACCTATGGGCCATTCGGGGTCATACTCTGATAGGTTGTCCCCAAACTGAGGCCTACCATCTGGCCAGGTTTCACGTCTCTAGGCCTTACGGTTTGGCCTGCACGATGCGTTTTACGAATCCTTGCAATTACAATAGGGTTTCAGCATGAAATGCTTGAACCCCTAATAAGAATGAGGGCTTTTTGCCAGTTATAGCACCACCTAAGGTCCGATCTCCATGAAACTCTGCATGCTTCCTCACCATGTTCTGACACATATGCTCATCAATTTTGGTGAAGTTCTGAGTTTTCATTTGGGATTTATTGGCTTTTGAGTGTATTTTGCCACGCCCCTTTTCTAAACGAGCCTGTTACAGCCACCCAAATGCAAAAGTTCAACTTTTTTTCGATAATTATTGATCTAGAGAGTCCAGAGAATTGTCCTAGACTGGTTTGGTTCCGATCGGGCGAAAAACCAGGGACTAGTTCGCAAAAGTAGGTTTTGGACAAAATTCGACATAGCAGAATATTTTCCCTGCCGACATCCAAATCGGAGATAGCCATTTTGTCCGCCTTGAGCCAAGGATTCCAACGATATAGGGCACTTGATCCTGGGACAAACGGTCTAAGAGTTATGAGCAATTTTGAACTTTTGGTTGCTGTAGCGCCACCTATGGGCCATTCGGGGTCATACTCTGATAGGTTGTCCCCAAACTGAGGCCTACCATCTGGCCAGGTTTCACGTCTCTAGGCCTTACGGTTTGGCCTGCACGATGCGTTTTACGAATCCTTACAATTACAATAGGGTTTCAGCATGAAATGCTTGAACCCCTAATAAGAATGAGGGCTTTTTGCCAGTTATAGCGCCACCTAAGGTCCGATCTCCATGAAACTCTGCATGCTTCCTCACCATGTTCTGACACATATGCTCATCAATTTTGGTGAAGTTCTGAGTTTTCATTTGGGATTTATTGGCTTTTGAGTGTATTTTGCCACGCCCCTTTTCTAAACGAGCCTGTTACAGCCACCCAAATGCAAAAGTTCAACTTTTTTTCGATAATTATTGATCTAGAGAGTCCAGAGAATTGTCCTAGACTGGTTTGGTTCCGATCGGGCGAAAAACCAGGGACTAGTTCGCAAAAGTAGGTTTTGGACAAAATTCGACATAGCAGAATATTTTCCCTGCCGACATCCAAATCGGAGATAGCCATTTTGTCCGCCTTGAGCCAAGGATTCCAACGATATAGGGCACTTGATCCTGGGACAAACGGTCTAAGAGTTATGAGCAATTTTGAACTTTTGGTTGCTGTAGCGCCACCTATGGGCCATTCGGGGTCATACTCTGATAGGTTGTCCCCAAACTGAGGCCTACCATCTGGCCAGGTTTCACGTCTCTAGGCCTTACGGTTTGGCCTGCACGATGCGTTTTACGAATCCTTGCAATTACAATAGGGTTTCAGCATGAAATGCTTGAACCCCTAATAAGAATGAGGGCTTTTTGCCAGTTATAGCGCCACCTAAGGTCCGATCTCCATGAAACTCTGCATGCTTCCTCACCATGTTCTGACACATATGCTCATCAATTTTGGTGAAGTTCTGAGTTTTCATTTGGGATTTATTGGCTTTTGAGTGTATTTTGCCACACCCCTTTTCTAAACGAGCCTGTTACAGCCACCCAAATGCAAAAGTTCAACTTTTTTTCGATAATTATTGATCTAGAGAGTCCAGAGAATTGTCCTAGACTGGTTTGGTTCCGATCGGGCGAAAAACCAGGGACTAGTTCGCAAAAGTAGGTTTTGGACAAAATTCGACATAGCAGAATATTTTCCCTGCCGACATCCAAATCGGAGATAGCCATTTTGTCCGCCTTGAGCCAAGGATTCCAACGATATAGGGCACTTGATCCTGGGACAAACGGTCTAAGAGTTATGAGCAATTTTGAACTTTTGGTTGCTGTAGCGCCACCTATGGGCCATTCGGGGTCATACTCTGATAGGTTGTCCCCAAACTGAGGCCTACCATCTGGCCAGGTTTCACGTCTCTAGGCCTTACGGTTTGGCCTGCACGATGCGTTTTACGAATCCTTACAATTACAATAGGGTTTCAGCATGAAATGCTTGAACCCCTAATAAGAATGAGGGCTTTTTGCCAGTTATAGCGCCACCTAAGGTCCGATCTCCATGAAACTCTGCATGCTTCCTCACCATGTTCTGACACATATGCTCATCAATTTTGGTGAAGTTCTGAGTTTTCATTTGGGATTTATTGGCTTTTGAGTGTATTTTGCCACGCCCCTTTTCTAAACGAGCCTGTTACAGCCACCCAAATGCAAAAGTTCAACTTTTTTTCGATAATTATTGATCTAGAGAGTCCAGAGAATTGTCCTAGACTGGTTTGGTTCCGATCGGGCGAAAAACCAGGGACTAGTTCGCAAAAGTAGGTTTTGGACAAAATTCGACATAGCAGAATATTTTCCCTGCCGACATCCAAATCGGAGATAGCCATTTTGTCCGCCTTGAGCCAAGGATTCCAACGATATAGGGCACTTGATCCTGGGACAAACGGTCTAAGAGTTATGAGCAATTTTGAACTTTTGGTTGCTGTAGCGCCACCTATGGGCCATTCGGGGTCATACTCTGATAGGTTGTCCCCAAACTGAGGCCTACCATCTGGCCAGGTTTCACGTCTCTAGGCCTTACGGTTTGGCCTGCACGATGCGTTTTACGAATCCTTGCAATTACAATAGGGTTTCAGCATGAAATGCTTGAACCCCTAATAAGAATGAGGGCTTTTTGCCAGTTATAGCGCCACCTAAGGTCCGATCTCCATGAAACTCTGCATGCTTCCTCACCATGTTCTGACACATATGCTCATCAATTTTGGTGAAGTTCTGAGTTTTCATTTGGGATTTATTGGCTTTTGAGTGTATTTTGCCACGCCCCTTTTCTAAACGAGCCTGTTACAGCCACCCAAATGCAAAAGTTCAACTTTTTTTCGATAATTATTGATCTAGAGAGTCCAGAGAATTGTCCTAGACTGGTTTGGTTCCGATCGGGCGAAAAACCAGGGACTAGTTCGCAAAAGTAGGTTTTGGACAAAATTCGACATAGCAGAATATTTTCCCTGCCGACATCCAAATCGGAGATAGCCATTTTGTCCGCCTTGAGCCAAGGATTCCAACGATATAGGGCACTTGATCCTGGGACAAACGGTCTAAGAGTTATGAGCAATTTTGAACTTTTGGTTGCTGTAGCGCCACCTATGGGCCATTCGGGGTCATACTCTGATAGGTTGTCCCCAAACTGAGGCCTACCATCTGGCCAGGTTTCACGTCTCTAGGCCTTACGGTTTGGCCTGCACGATGCGTTTTACGAATCCTTACAATTACAATAGGGTTTCAGCATGAAATGCTTGAACCCCTAATAAGAATGAGGGCTTTTTGCCAGTTATAGCGCCACCTAAGGTCCGATCTCCATGAAACTCTGCATGCTTCCTCACCATGTTCTGACACATATGCTCATCAATTTTGGTGAAGTTCTGAGTTTTCATTTGGGATTTATTGGCTTTTGAGTGTATTTTGCCACGCCCCTTTTCTAAACGAGCCTGTTACAGCCACCCAAATGCAAAAGTTCAACTTTTTTTCGATAATTATTGATCTAGAGAGTCCAGAGAATTGTCCTAGACTGGTTTGGTTCCGATCGGGCGAAAAACCAGGGACTAGTTCGCAAAAGTAGGTTTTGGACAAAATTCGACATAGCAGAATATTTTCCCTGCCGACATCCAAATCGGAGATAGCCATTTTGTCCGCCTTGAGCCAAGGATTCCAACGATATAGGGCACTTGATCCTGGGACAAACGGTCTAAGAGTTATGAGCAATTTTGAACTTTTGGTTGCTGTAGCGCCACCTATGGGCCATTCGGGGTCATACTCTGATAGGTTGTCCCCAAACTGAGGCCTACCATCTGGCCAGGTTTCACGTCTCTAGGCCTTACGGTTTGGCCTGCACGATGCGTTTTACGAATCCTTGCAATTACAATAGGGTTTCAGCATGAAATGCTTGAACCCCTAATAAGAATGAGGGCTTTTTGCCAGTTATAGCGCCACCTAAGGTCCGATCTCCATGAAACTCTGCATGCTTCCTCACCATGTTCTGACACATATGCTCATCAATTTTGGTGAAGTTCTGAGTTTTCATTTGGGATTTATTGGCTTTTGAGTGTATTTTGCCACGCCCCTTTTCTAAACGAGCCTGTTACAGCCACCCAAATGCAAAAGTTCAACTTTTTTTCGATAATTATTGATCTAGAGAGTCCAGAGAATTGTCCTAGACTGGTTTGGTTCCGATCGGGCGAAAAACCAGGGACTAGTTCGCAAAAGTAGGTTTTGGACAAAATTCGACATAGCAGAATATTTTCCCTGCCGACATCCAAATCGGAGATAGCCATTTTGTCCGCCTTGAGCCAAGGATTCCAACGATATAGGGCACTTGATCCTGGGACAAACGGTCTAAGAGTTATGAGCAATTTTGAACTTTTGGTTGCTGTAGCGCCACCTATGGGCCATTCGGGGTCATACTCTGATAGGTTGTCCCCAAACTGAGGCCTACCATCTGGCCAGGTTTCACGTCTCTAGGCCTTACGGTTTGGCCTGCACGATGCGTTTTACGAATCCTTACAATTACAATAGGGTTTCAGCATGAAATGCTTGAACCCCTAATAAGAATGAGGGCTTTTTGCCAGTTATAGCGCCACCTAAGGTCCGATCTCCATGAAACTCTGCATGCTTCCTCACCATGTTCTGACACATATGCTCATCAATTTTGGTGAAGTTCTGAGTTTTCATTTGGGATTTATTGGCTTTTGAGTGTATTTTGCCACGCCCCTTTTCTAAACGAGCCTGTTACAGCCACCCAAATGCAAAAGTTCAACTTTTTTTCGATAATTATTGATCTAGAGAGTCCAGAGAATTGTCCTAGACTGGTTTGGTTCCGATCGGGCGAAAAACCAGGGACTAGTTCGCAAAAGTAGGTTTTGGACAAAATTCGACATAGCAGAATATTTTCCCTGCCGACATCCAAATCGGAGATAGCCATTTTGTCCGCCTTGAGCCAAGGATTCCAACGATATAGGGCACTTGATCCTGGGACAAACGGTCTAAGAGTTATGAGCAATTTTGAACTTTTGGTTGCTGTAGCGCCACCTATGGGCCATTCGGGGTCATACTCTGATAGGTTGTCCCCAAACTGAGGCCTACCATCTGGCCAGGTTTCACGTCTCTAGGCCTTACGGTTTGGCCTGCACGATGCGTTTTACGAATCCTTGCAATTACAATAGGGTTTCAGCATGAAATGCTTGAACCCCTAATAAGAATGAGGGCTTTTTGCCAGTTATAGCGCCACCTAAGGTCCGATCTCCATGAAACTCTGCATGCTTCCTCACCATGTTCTGACACATATGCTCATCAATTTTGGTGAAGTTCTGAGTTTTCATTTGGGATTTATTGGCTTTTGAGTGTATTTTGCCACGCCCCTTTTCTAAACGAGCCTGTTACAGCCACCCAAATGCAAAAGTTCAACTTTTTTTCGATAATTATTGATCTAGAGAGTCCAGAGAATTGTCCTAGACTGGTTTGGTTCCGATCGGGCGAAAAACCAGGGACTAGTTCGCAAAAGTAGGTTTTGGACAAAATTCGACATAGCAGAATATTTTCCCTGCCGACATCCAAATCGGAGATAGCCATTTTGTCCGCCTTGAGCCAAGGATTCCAACGATATAGGGCACTTGATCCTGGGACAAACGGTCTAAGAGTTATGAGCAATTTTGAACTTTTGGTTGCTGTAGCGCCACCTATGGGCCATTCGGGGTCATACTCTGATAGGTTGTCCCCAAACTGAGGCCTACCATCTGGCCAGGTTTCACGTCTCTAGGCCTTACGGTTTGGCCTGCACGATGCGTTTTACGAATCCTTACAATTACAATAGGGTTTCAGCATGAAATGCTTGAACCCCTAATAAGAATGAGGGCTTTTTGCCAGTTATAGCGCCACCTAAGGTCCGATCTCCATGAAACTCTGCATGCTTCCTCACCATGTTCTGACACATATGCTCATCAATTTTGGTGAAGTTCTGAGTTTTCATTTGGGATTTATTGGCTTTTGAGTGTATTTTGCCACGCCCCTTTTCTAAACGAGCCTGTTACAGCCACCCAAATGCAAAAGTTCAACTTTTTTTCGATAATTATTGATCTAGAGAGTCCAGAGAATTGTCCTAGACTGGTTTGGTTCCGATCGGGCGAAAAACCAGGGACTAGTTCGCAAAAGTAGGTTTTGGACAAAATTCGACATAGCAGAATATTTTCCCTGCCGACATCCAAATCGGAGATAGCCATTTTGTCCGCCTTGAGCCAAGGATTCCAACGATATAGGGCACTTGATCCTGGGACAAACGGTCTAAGAGTTATGAGCAATTTTGAACTTTTGGTTGCTGTAGCGCCACCTATGGGCCATTCGGGGTCATACTCTGATAGGTTGTCCCCAAACTGAGGCCTACCATCTGGCCAGGTTTCACGTCTCTAGGCCTTACGGTTTGGCCTGCACGATGCGTTTTACGAATCCTTACAATTACAATAGGGTTTCAGCATGAAATGCTTGAACCCCTAATAAGAATGAGGGCTTTTTGCCAGTTATAGCGCCACCTAAGGTCCGATCTCCATGAAACTCTGCATGCTTCCTCACCATGTTCTGACACATATGCTCATCAATTTTGGTGAAGTTCTGAGTTTTCATTTGGGATTTATTGGCTTTTGAGTGTATTTTGCCACGCCCCTTTTCTAAACGAGCCTGTTACAGCCACCCAAATGCAAAAGTTCAACTTTTTTTCGATAATTATTGATCTAGAGAGTCCAGAGAATTGTCCTAGACTGGTTTGGTTCCGATCGGGCGAAAAACCAGGGACTAGTTCGCAAAAGTAGGTTTTGGACAAAATTCGACATAGCAGAATATTTTCCCTGCCGACATCCAAATCGGAGATAGCCATTTTGTCCGCCTTGAGCCAAGGATTCCAACGATATAGGGCACTTGATCCTGGGACAAACGGTCTAAGAGTTATGAGCAATTTTGAACTTTTGGTTGCTGTAGCGCCACCTATGGGCCATTCGGGGTCATACTCTGATAGGTTGTCCCCAAACTGAGGCCTACCATCTGGCCAGGTTTCACGTCTCTAGGCCTTACGGTTTGGCCTGCACGATGCGTTTTACGAATCCTTACAATTACAATAGGGTTTCAGCATGAAATGCTTGAACCCCTAATAAGAATGAGGGCTTTTTGCCAGTTATAGCGCCACCTAAGGTCCGATCTCCATGAAACTCTGCATGCTTCCTCACCATGTTCTGACACATATGCTCATCAATTTTGGTGAAGTTCTGAGTTTTCATTTGGGATTTATTGGCTTTTGAGTGTATTTTGCCACGCCCCTTTTCTAAACGAGCCTGTTACAGCCACCCAAATGCAAAAGTTCAACTTTTTTTCGATAATTATTGATCTAGAGAGTCCAGAGAATTGTCCTAGACTGGTTTGGTTCCGATCGGGCGAAAAACCAGGGACTAGTTCGCAAAAGTAGGTTTTGGACAAAATTCGACATAGCAGAATATTTTCCCTGCCGACATCCAAATCGGAGATAGCCATTTTGTCCGACTTGAGCCAAGGATTCCAACGATATAGGGCACTTGATCCTGGGACAAACGGTCTAAGAGTTATGAGCAATTTTGAACTTTTGGTTGCTGTAGCGCCACCTATGGGCCATTCGGGGTCATACTCTGATAGGTTGTCCCCAAACTGAGGCCTACCATCTGGCCAGGTTTCACGTCTCTAGGCCTTACGGTTTGGCCTGCACGATGCGTTTTACGAATCCTTACAATTACAATAGGGTTTCAGCATGAAATGCTTGAACCCCTAATAAGAATGAGGGCTTTTTGCCAGTTATAGCGCCACCTAAGGTCCGATCTCCATGAAACTCTGCATGCTTCCTCACCATGTTCTGACACATATGCTCATCAATTTTGGTGAAGTTCTGAGTTTTCATTTGGGATTTATTGGCTTTTGAGTGTATTTTGCCACGCCCCTTTTCTAAACGAGCCTGTTACAGCCACCCAAATGCAAAAGTTCAACTTTTTTTCGATAATTATTGATCTAGAGAGTCCAGAGAATTGTCCTAGACTGGTTTGGTTCCGATCGGGCGAAAAACCAGGGACTAGTTCGCAAAAGTAGGTTTTGGACAAAATTCGACATAGCAGAATATTTTCCCTGCCGACATCCAAATCGGAGATAGCCATTTTGTCCGCCTTGAGCCAAGGATTCCAACGATATAGGGCACTTGATCCTGGGACAAACGGTCTAAGAGTTATGAGCAATTTTGAACTTTTGGTTGCTGTAGCGCCACCTATGGGCCATTCGGGGTCATACTCTGATAGGTTGTCCCCAAACTGAGGCCTACCATCTGGCCAGGTTTCACGTCTCTAGGCCTTACGGTTTGGCCTGCACGATGCGTTTTACGAATCCTTACAATTACAATAGGGTTTCAGCATGAAATGCTTGAACCCCTAATAAGAATGAGGGCTTTTTGCCAGTTATAGCGCCACCTAAGGTCCGATCTCCATGAAACTCTGCATGCTTCCTCACCATGTTCTGACACATATGCTCATCAATTTTGGTGAAGTTCTGAGTTTTCATTTGGGATTTATTGGCTTTTGAGTGTATTTTGCCACGCCCCTTTTCTAAACGAGCCTGTTACAGCCACCCAAATGCAAAAGTTCAACTTTTTTTCGATAATTATTGATCTAGAGAGTCCAGAGAATTGTCCTAGACTGGTTTGGTTCCGATCGGGCGAAAAACCAGGGACTAGTTCGCAAAAGTAGGTTTTGGACAAAATTCGACATAGCAGAATATTTTCCCTGCCGACATCCAAATCGGAGATAGCCATTTTGTCCGACTTGAGCCAAGGATTCCAACGATATAGGGCACTTGATCCTGGGACAAACGGTCTAAGAGTTATGAGCAATTTTGAACTTTTGGTTGCTGTAGCGCCACCTATGGGCCATTCGGGGTCATACTCTGATAGGTTGTCCCCAAACTGAGGCCTACCATCTGGCCAGGTTTCACGTCTCTAGGCCTTACGGTTTGGCCTGCACGATGCGTTTTACGAATCCTTACAATTACAATAGGGTTTCAGCATGAAATGCTTGAACCCCTAATAAGAATGAGGGCTTTTTGCCAGTTATAGCGCCACCTAAGGTCCGATCTCCATGAAACTCTGCATGCTTCCTCACCATGTTCTGACACATATGCTCATCAATTTTGGTGAAGTTCTGAGTTTTCATTTGGGATTTATTGGCTTTTGAGTGTATTTTGCCACGCCCCTTTTCTAAACGAGCCTGTTACAGCCACCCAAATGCAAAAGTTCAACTTTTTTTCGATAATTATTGATCTAGAGAGTCCAGAGAATTGTCCTAGACTGGTTTGGTTCCGATCGGGCGAAAAACCAGGGACTAGTTCGCAAAAGTAGGTTTTGGACAAAATTCGACATAGCAGAATATTTTCCCTGCCGACATCCAAATCGGAGATAGCCATTTTGTCCGCCTTGAGCCAAGGATTCCAACGATATAGGGCACTTGATCCTGGGACAAACGGTCTAAGAGTTATGAGCAATTTTGAACTTTTGGTTGCTGTAGCGCCACCTATGGGCCATTCGGGGTCATACTCTGATAGGTTGTCCCCAAACTGAGGCCTACCATCTGGCCAGGTTTCACGTCTCTAGGCCTTACGGTTTGGCCTGCACGATGCGTTTTACGAATCCTTACAATTACAATAGGGTTTCAGCATGAAATGCTTGAACCCCTAATAAGAATGAGGGCTTTTTGCCAGTTATAGCGCCACCTAAGGTCCGATCTCCATGAAACTCTGCATGCTTCCTCACCATGTTCTGACACATATGCTCATCAATTTTGGTGAAGTTCTGAGTTTTCATTTGGGATTTATTGGCTTTTGAGTGTATTTTGCCACGCCCCTTTTCTAAACGAGCCTGTTACAGCCACCCAAATGCAAAAGTTCAACTTTTTTTCGATAATTATTGATCTAGAGAGTCCAGAGAATTGTCCTAGACTGGTTTGGTTCCGATCGGGCGAAAAACCAGGGACTAGTTCGCAAAAGTAGGTTTTGGACAAAATTCGACATAGCAGAATATTTTCCCTGCCGACATCCAAATCGGAGATAGCCATTTTGTCCGCCTTGAGCCAAGGATTCCAACGATATAGGGCACTTGATCCTGGGACAAACGGTCTAAGAGTTATGAGCAATTTTGAACTTTTGGTTGCTGTAGCGCCACCTATGGGCCATTCGGGGTCATACTCTGATAGGTTGTCCCCAAACTGAGGCCTACCATCTGGCCAGGTTTCACGTCTCTAGGCCTTACGGTTTGGCCTGCACGATGCGTTTTACGAATCCTTGCAATTACAATAGGGTTTCAGCATGAAATGCTTGAACCCCTAATAAGAATGAGGGCTTTTTGCCAGTTATAGCGCCACCTAAGGTCCGATCTCCATGAAACTCTGCATGCTTCCTCACCATGTTCTGACACATATGCTCATCAATTTTGGTGAAGTTCTGAGTTTTCATTTGGGATTTATTGGCTTTTGAGTGTATTTTGCCACGCCCCTTTTCTAAACGAGCCTGTTACAGCCACCCAAATGCAAAAGTTCAACTTTTTTTCGATAATTATTGATCTAGAGAGTCCAGAGAATTGTCCTAGACTGGTTTGGTTCCGATCGGGCGAAAAACCAGGGACTAGTTCGCAAAAGTAGGTTTTGGACAAAATTCGACATAGCAGAATATTTTCCCTGCCGACATCCAAATCGGAGATAGCCATTTTGTCCGCCTTGAGCCAAGGATTCCAACGATATAGGGCACTTGATCCTGGGACAAACGGTCTAAGAGTTATGAGCAATTTTGAACTTTTGGTTGCTGTAGCGCCACCTATGGGCCATTCGGGGTCATACTCTGATAGGTTGTCCCCAAACTGAGGCCTACCATCTGGCCAGGTTTCACGTCTCTAGGCCTTACGGTTTGGCCTGCACGATGCGTTTTACGAATCCTTACAATTACAATAGGGTTTCAGCATGAAATGCTTGAACCCCTAATAAGAATGAGGGCTTTTTGCCAGTTATAGCGCCACCTAAGGTCCGATCTCCATGAAACTCTGCATGCTTCCTCACCATGTTCTGACACATATGCTCATCAATTTTGGTGAAGTTCTGAGTTTTCATTTGGGATTTATTGGCTTTTGAGTGTATTTTGCCACGCCCCTTTTCTAAACGAGCCTGTTACAGCCACCCAAATGCAAAAGTTCAACTTTTTTTCGATAATTATTGATCTAGAGAGTCCAGAGAATTGTCCTAGACTGGTTTGGTTCCGATCGGGCGAAAAACCAGGGACTAGTTCGCAAAAGTAGGTTTTGGACAAAATTCGACATAGCAGAATATTTTCCCTGCCGACATCCAAATCGGAGATAGCCATTTTGTCCGCCTTGAGCCAAGGATTCCAACGATATAGGGCACTTGATCCTGGGACAAACGGTCTAAGAGTTATGAGCAATTTTGAACTTTTGGTTGCTGTAGCGCCACCTATGGGCCATTCGGGGTCATACTCTGATAGGTTGTCCCCAAACTGAGGCCTACCATCTGGCCAGGTTTCACGTCTCTAGGCCTTACGGTTTGGCCTGCACGATGCGTTTTACGAATCCTTACAATTACAATAGGGTTTCAGCATGAAATGCTTGAACCCCTAATAAGAATGAGGGCTTTTTGCCAGTTATAGCGCCACCTAAGGTCCGATCTCCATGAAACTCTGCATGCTTCCTCACCATGTTCTGACACATATGCTCATCAATTTTGGTGAAGTTCTGAGTTTTCATTTGGGATTTATTGGCTTTTGAGTGTATTTTGCCACGCCCCTTTTCTAAACGAGCCTGTTACAGCCACCCAAATGCAAAAGTTCAACTTTTTTTCGATAATTATTGATCTAGAGAGTCCAGAGAATTGTCCTAGACTGGTTTGGTTCCGATCGGGCGAAAAACCAGGGACTAGTTCGCAAAAGTAGGTTTTGGACAAAATTCGACATAGCAGAATATTTTCCCTGCCGACATCCAAATCGGAGATAGCCATTTTGTCCGCCTTGAGCCAAGGATTCCAACGATATAGGGCACTTGATCCTGGGACAAACGGTCTAAGAGTTATGAGCAATTTTGAACTTTTGGTTGCTGTAGCGCCACCTATGGGCCATTCGGGGTCATACTCTGATAGGTTGTCCCCAAACTGAGGCCTACCATCTGGCCAGGTTTCACGTCTCTAGGCCTTACGGTTTGGCCTGCACGATGCGTTTTACGAATCCTTACAATTACAATAGGGTTTCAGCATGAAATGCTTGAACCCCTAATAAGAATGAGGGCTTTTTGCCAGTTATAGCGCCACCTAAGGTCCGATCTCCATGAAACTCTGCATGCTTCCTCACCATGTTCTGACACATATGCTCATCAATTTTGGTGAAGTTCTGAGTTTTCATTTGGGATTTATTGGCTTTTGAGTGTATTTTGCCACGCCCCTTTTCTAAACGAGCCTGTTACAGCCACCCAAATGCAAAAGTTCAACTTTTTTTCGACAATTATTGATCTAGAGAGTCCAGAGAATTGTCCTAGACTGGTTTGGTTCCGATCGGGCGAAAAACCAGGGACTAGTTCGCAAAAGTAGGTTTTGGACAAAATTCGACATAGCAGAATATTTTCCCTGCCGACATCCAAATCGGAGATAGCCATTTTGTCCGCCTTGAGCCAAGGATTCCAACGATATAGGGCACTTGATCCTGGGACAAACGGTCTAAGAGTTATGAGCAATTTTGAACTTTTGGTTGCTGTAGCGCCACCTATGGGCCATTCGGGGTCATACTCTGATAGGTTGTCCCCAAACTGAGGCCTACCATCTGGCCAGGTTTCACGTCTCTAGGCCTTACGGTTTGGCCTGCACGATGCGTTTTACGAATCCTTGCAATTACAATAGGGTTTCAGCATGAAATGCTTGAACCCCTAATAAGAATGAGGGCTTTTTGCCAGTTATAGCGCCACCTAAGGTCCGATCTCCATGAAACTCTGCATGCTTCCTCACCATGTTCTGACACATATGCTCATCAATTTTGGTGAAGTTCTGAGTTTTCATTTGGGATTTATTGGCTTTTGAGTGTATTTTGCCACGCCCCTTTTCTAAACGAGCCTGTTACAGCCACCCAAATGCAAAAGTTCAACTTTTTTTCGATAATTATTGATCTAGAGAGTCCAGAGAATTGTCCTAGACTGGTTTGGTTCCGATCGGGCGAAAAACCAGGGACTAGTTCGCAAAAGTAGGTTTTGGACAAAATTCGACATAGCAGAATATTTTCCCTGCCGACATCCAAATCGGAGATAGCCATTTTGTCCGCCTTGAGCCAAGGATTCCAACGATATAGGGCACTTGATCCTGGGACAAACGGTCTAAGAGTTATGAGCAATTTTGAACTTTTGGTTGCTGTAGCGCCACCTATGGGCCATTCGGGGTCATACTCTGATAGGTTGTCCCCAAACTGAGGCCTACCATCTGGCCAGGTTTCACGTCTCTAGGCCTTACGGTTTGGCCTGCACGATGCGTTTTACGAATCCTTACAATTACAATAGGGTTTCAGCATGAAATGCTTGAACCCCTAATAAGAATGAGGGCTTTTTGCCAGTTATAGCGCCACCTAAGGTCCGATCTCCATGAAACTCTGCATGCTTCCTCACCATGTTCTGACACATATGCTCATCAATTTTGGTGAAGTTCTGAGTTTTCATTTGGGATTTATTGGCTTTTGAGTGTATTTTGCCACGCCCCTTTTCTAAACGAGCCTGTTACAGCCACCCAAATGCAAAAGTTCAACTTTTTTTCGATAATTATTGATCTAGAGAGTCCAGAGAATTGTCCTAGACTGGTTTGGTTCCGATCGGGCGAAAAACCAGGGACTAGTTCGCAAAAGTAGGTTTTGGACAAAATTCGACATAGCAGAATATTTTCCCTGCCGACATCCAAATCGGAGATAGCCATTTTGTCCGCCTTGAGCCAAGGATTCCAACGATATAGGGCACTTGATCCTGGGACAAACGGTCTAAGAGTTATGAGCAATTTTGAACTTTTGGTTGCTGTAGCGCCACCTATGGGCCATTCGGGGTCATACTCTGATAGGTTGTCCCCAAACTGAGGCCTACCATCTGGCCAGGTTTCACGTCTCTAGGCCTTACGGTTTGGCCTGCACGATGCGTTTTACGAATCCTTACAATTACAATAGGGTTTCAGCATGAAATGCTTGAACCCCTAATAAGAATGAGGGCTTTTTGCCAGTTATAGCGCCACCTAAGGTCCGATCTCCATGAAACTCTGCATGCTTCCTCACCATGTTCTGACACATATGCTCATCAATTTTGGTGAAGTTCTGAGTTTTCATTTGGGATTTATTGGCTTTTGAGTGTATTTTGCCACGCCCCTTTTCTAAACGAGCCTGTTACAGCCACCCAAATGCAAAAGTTCAACTTTTTTTCGATAATTATTGATCCAGAGAGTCCAGAGAATTGTCCTAGACTGGTTTGGTTCCGATCGGGCGAAAAACCAGGGACTAGTTCGCAAAAGTAGGTTTTGGACAAAATTCGACATAGCAGAATATTTTCCCTGCCGACATCCAAATCGGAGATAGCCATTTTGTCCGCCTTGAGCCAAGGATTCCAACGATATAGGGCACTTGATCCTGGGACAAACGGTCTAAGAGTTATGAGCAATTTTGAACTTTTGGTTGCTGTAGCGCCACCTATGGGCCATTCGGGGTCATACTCTGATAGGTTGTCCCCAAACTGAGGCCTACCATCTGGCCAGGTTTCACGTCTCTAGGCCTTACGGTTTGGCCTGCACGATGCGTTTTACGAATCCTTGCAATTACAATAGGGTTTCAGCATGAAATGCTTGAACCCCTAATAAGAATGAGGGCTTTTTGCCAGTTATAGCGCCACCTAAGGTCCGATCTCCATGAAACTCTGCATGCTTCCTCACCATGTTCTGACACATATGCTCATCAATTTTGGTGAAGTTCTGAGTTTTCATTTGGGATTTATTGGCTTTTGAGTGTATTTTGCCACGCCCCTTTTCTAAACGAGCCTGTTACAGCCACCCAAATGCAAAAGTTCAACTTTTTTTCGATAATTATTGATCTAGAGAGTCCAGAGAATTGTCCTAGACTGGTTTGGTTCCGATCGGGCGAAAAACCAGGGACTAGTTCGCAAAAGTAGGTTTTGGACAAAATTCGACATAGCAGAATATTTTCCCTGCCGACATCCAAATCGGAGATAGCCATTTTGTCCGCCTTGAGCCAAGGATTCCAACGATATAGGGCACTTGATCCTGGGACAAACGGTCTAAGAGTTATGAGCAATTTTGAACTTTTGGTTGCTGTAGCGCCACCTATGGGCCATTCGGGGTCATACTCTGATAGGTTGTCCCCAAACTGAGGCCTACCATCTGGCCAGGTTTCACGTCTCTAGGCCTTACGGTTTGGCCTGCACGATGCGTTTTACGAATCCTTACAATTACAATAGGGTTTCAGCATGAAATGCTTGAACCCCTAATAAGAATGAGGGCTTTTTGCCAGTTATAGCGCCACCTAAGGTCCGATCTCCATGAAACTCTGCATGCTTCCTCACCATGTTCTGACACATATGCTCATCAATTTTGGTGAAGTTCTGAGTTTTCATTTGGGATTTATTGGCTTTTGAGTGTATTTTGCCACGCCCCTTTTCTAAACGAGCCTGTTACAGCCACCCAAATGCAAAAGTTCAACTTTTTTTCGATAATTATTGATCTAGAGAGTCCAGAGAATTGTCCTAGACTGGTTTGGTTCCGATCGGGCGAAAAACCAGGGACTAGTTCGCAAAAGTAGGTTTTGGACAAAATTCGACATAGCAGAATATTTTCCCTGCCGACATCCAAATCGGAGATAGCCATTTTGTCCGCCTTGAGCCAAGGATTCCAACGATATAGGGCACTTGATCCTGGGACAAACGGTCTAAGAGTTATGAGCAATTTTGAACTTTTGGTTGCTGTAGCGCCACCTATGGGCCATTCGGGGTCATACTCTGATAGGTTGTCCCCAAACTGAGGCCTACCATCTGGCCAGGTTTCACGTCTCTAGGCCTTACGGTTTGGCCTGCACGATGCGTTTTACGAATCCTTACAATTACAATAGGGTTTCAGCATGAAATGCTTGAACCCCTAATAAGAATGAGGGCTTTTTGCCAGTTATAGCGCCACCTAAGGTCCGATCTCCATGAAACTCTGCATGCTTCCTCACCATGTTCTGACACATATGCTCATCAATTTTGGTGAAGTTCTGAGTTTTCATTTGGGATTTATTGGCTTTTGAGTGTATTTTGCCACGCCCCTTTTCTAAACGAGCCTGTTACAGCCACCCAAATGCAAAAGTTCAACTTTTTTTCGACAATTATTGATCTAGAGAGTCCAGAGAATTGTCCTAGACTGGTTTGGTTCCGATCGGGCGAAAAACCAGGGACTAGTTCGCAAAAGTAGGTTTTGGACAAAATTCGACATAGCAGAATATTTTCCCTGCCGACATCCAAATCGGAGATAGCCATTTTGTCCGCCTTGAGCCAAGGATTCCAACGATATAGGGCACTTGATCCTGGGACAAACGGTCTAAGAGTTATGAGCAATTTTGAACTTTTGGTTGCTGTAGCGCCACCTATGGGCCATTCGGGGTCATACTCTGATAGGTTGTCCCCAAACTGAGGCCTACCATCTGGCCAGGTTTCACGTCTCTAGGCCTTACGGTTTGGCCTGCACGATGCGTTTTACGAATCCTTGCAATTACAATAGGGTTTCAGCATGAAATGCTTGAACCCCTAATAAGAATGAGGGCTTTTTGCCAGTTATAGCGCCACCTAAGGTCCGATCTCCATGAAACTCTGCATGCTTCCTCACCATGTTCTGACACATATGCTCATCAATTTTGGTGAAGTTCTGAGTTTTCATTTGGGATTTATTGGCTTTTGAGTGTATTTTGCCACGCCCCTTTTCTAAACGAGCCTGTTACAGCCACCCAAATGCAAAAGTTCAACTTTTTTTCGATAATTATTGATCTAGAGAGTCCAGAGAATTGTCCTAGACTGGTTTGGTTCCGATCGGGCGAAAAACCAGGGACTAGTTCGCAAAAGTAGGTTTTGGACAAAATTCGACATAGCAGAATATTTTCCCTGCCGACATCCAAATCGGAGATAGCCATTTTGTCCGCCTTGAGCCAAGGATTCCAACGATATAGGGCACTTGATCCTGGGACAAACGGTCTAAGAGTTATGAGCAATTTTGAACTTTTGGTTGCTGTAGCGCCACCTATGGGCCATTCGGGGTCATACTCTGATAGGTTGTCCCCAAACTGAGGCCTACCATCTGGCCAGGTTTCACGTCTCTAGGCCTTACGGTTTGGCCTGCACGATGCGTTTTACGAATCCTTACAATTACAATAGGGTTTCAGCATGAAATGCTTGAACCCCTAATAAGAATGAGGGCTTTTTGCCAGTTATAGCGCCACCTAAGGTCCGATCTCCATGAAACTCTGCATGCTTCCTCACCATGTTCTGACACATATGCTCATCAATTTTGGTGAAGTTCTGAGTTTTCATTTGGGATTTATTGGCTTTTGAGTGTATTTTGCCACGCCCCTTTTCTAAACGAGCCTGTTACAGCCACCCAAATGCAAAAGTTCAACTTTTTTTCGATAATTATTGATCTAGAGAGTCCAGAGAATTGTCCTAGACTGGTTTGGTTCCGATCGGGCGAAAAACCAGGGACTAGTTCGCAAAAGTAGGTTTTGGACAAAATTCGACATAGCAGAATATTTTCCCTGCCGACATCCAAATCGGAGATAGCCATTTTGTCCGCCTTGAGCCAAGGATTCCAACGATATAGGGCACTTGATCCTGGGACAAACGGTCTAAGAGTTATGAGCAATTTTGAACTTTTGGTTGCTGTAGCGCCACCTATGGGCCATTCGGGGTCATACTCTGATAGGTTGTCCCCAAACTGAGGCCTACCATCTGGCCAGGTTTCACGTCTCTAGGCCTTACGGTTTGGCCTGCACGATGCGTTTTACGAATCCTTACAATTACAATAGGGTTTCAGCATGAAATGCTTGAACCCCTAATAAGAATGAGGGCTTTTTGCCAGTTATAGCGCCACCTAAGGTCCGATCTCCATGAAACTCTGCATGCTTCCTCACCATGTTCTGACACATATGCTCATCAATTTTGGTGAAGTTCTGAGTTTTCATTTGGGATTTATTGGCTTTTGAGTGTATTTTGCCACGCCCCTTTTCTAAACGAGCCTGTTACAGCCACCCAAATGCAAAAGTTCAACTTTTTTTCGACAATTATTGATCTAGAGAGTCCAGAGAATTGTCCTAGACTGGTTTGGTTCCGATCGGGCGAAAAACCAGGGACTAGTTCGCAAAAGTAGGTTTTGGACAAAATTCGACATAGCAGAATATTTTCCCTGCCGACATCCAAATCGGAGATAGCCATTTTGTCCGCCTTGAGCCAAGGATTCCAACGATATAGGGCACTTGATCCTGGGACAAACGGTCTAAGAGTTATGAGCAATTTTGAACTTTTGGTTGCTGTAGCGCCACCTATGGGCCATTCGGGGTCATACTCTGATAGGTTGTCCCCAAACTGAGGCCTACCATCTGGCCAGGTTTCACGTCTCTAGGCCTTACGGTTTGGCCTGCACGATGCGTTTTACGAATCCTTGCAATTACAATAGGGTTTCAGCATGAAATGCTTGAACCCCTAATAAGAATGAGGGCTTTTTGCCAGTTATAGCGCCACCTAAGGTCCGATCTCCATGAAACTCTGCATGCTTCCTCACCATGTTCTGACACATATGCTCATCAATTTTGGTGAAGTTCTGAGTTTTCATTTGGGATTTATTGGCTTTTGAGTGTATTTTGCCACGCCCCTTTTCTAAACGAGCCTGTTACAGCCACCCAAATGCAAAAGTTCAACTTTTTTTCGATAATTATTGATCTAGAGAGTCCAGAGAATTGTCCTAGACTGGTTTGGTTCCGATCGGGCGAAAAACCAGGGACTAGTTCGCAAAAGTAGGTTTTGGACAAAATTCGACATAGCAGAATATTTTCCCTGCCGACATCCAAATCGGAGATAGCCATTTTGTCCGCCTTGAGCCAAGGATTCCAACGATATAGGGCACTTGATCCTGGGACAAACGGTCTAAGAGTTATGAGCAATTTTGAACTTTTGGTTGCTGTAGCGCCACCTATGGGCCATTCGGGGTCATACTCTGATAGGTTGTCCCCAAACTGAGGCCTACCATCTGGCCAGGTTTCACGTCTCTAGGCCTTACGGTTTGGCCTGCACGATGCGTTTTACGAATCCTTACAATTACAATAGGGTTTCAGCATGAAATGCTTGAACCCCTAATAAGAATGAGGGCTTTTTGCCAGTTATAGCGCCACCTAAGGTCCGATCTCCATGAAACTCTGCATGCTTCCTCACCATGTTCTGACACATATGCTCATCAATTTTGGTGAAGTTCTGAGTTTTCATTTGGGATTTATTGGCTTTTGAGTGTATTTTGCCACGCCCCTTTTCTAAACGAGCCTGTTACAGCCACCCAAATGCAAAAGTTCAACTTTTTTTCGATAATTATTGATCTAGAGAGTCCAGAGAATTGTCCTAGACTGGTTTGGTTCCGATCGGGCGAAAAACCAGGGACTAG
Source organism: Squalius cephalus (assembly GCA_022829025.1). Lineage (NCBI taxonomy): Eukaryota > Metazoa > Chordata > Actinopteri > Cypriniformes > Leuciscidae > Squalius > Squalius cephalus. The sequence goes on along the minus strand of JAKJND010000039.1, from coordinate 46,791 downwards.
TTCGCAAAAGTAGGTTTTGGACAAAATTCGACATAGCAGAATATTTTCCCTGCCGACATCCAAATCGGAGATAGCCATTTTGTCCGCCTTGAGCCAAGGATTCCAACGATATAGGGCACTTGATCCTGGGACAAACGGTCTAAGAGTTATGAGCAATTTTGAACTTTTGGTTGCTGTAGCGCCACCTATGGGCCATTCGGGGTCATACTCTGATAGGTTGTCCCCAAACTGAGGCCTACCATCTGGCCAGGTTTCACGTCTCTAGGCCTTACGGTTTGGCCTGCACGATGCGTTTTACGAATCCTTGCAATTACAATAGGGTTTCAGCATGAAATGCTTGAACCCCTAATAAGAATGAGGGCTTTTTGCCAGTTATAGCGCCACCTAAGGTCCGATCTCCATGAAACTCTGCATGCTTCCTCACCATGTTCTGACACATATGCTCATCAATTTTGGTGAAGTTCTGAGTTTTCATTTGGGATTTATTGGCTTTTGAGTGTATTTTGCCACGCCCCTTTTCTAAACGAGCCTGTTACAGCCACCCAAATGCAAAAGTTCAACTTTTTTTCGACAATTATTGATCTAGAGAGTCCAGAGAATTGTCCTAGACTGGTTTGGTTCCGATCGGGCGAAAAACCAGGGACTAGTTCGCAAAAGTAGGTTTTGGACAAAATTCGACATAGCAGAATATTTTCCCTGCCGACATCCAAATCGGAGATAGCCATTTTGTCCGCCTTGAGCCAAGGATTCCAACGATATAGGGCACTTGATCCTGGGACAAACGGTCTAAGAGTTATGAGCAATTTTGAACTTTTGGTTGCTGTAGCGCCACCTATGGGCCATTCGGGGTCATACTCTGATAGGTTGTCCCCAAACTGAGGCCTACCATCTGGCCAGGTTTCACGTCTCTAGGCCTTACGGTTTGGCCTGCACGATGCGTTTTACGAATCCTTGCAATTACAATAGGGTTTCAGCATGAAATGCTTGAACCCCTAATAAGAATGAGGGCTTTTTGCCAGTTATAGCGCCACCTAAGGTCCGATCTCCATGAAACTCTGCATGCTTCCTCACCATGTTCTGACACATATGCTCATCAATTTTGGTGAAGTTCTGAGTTTTCATTTGGGATTTATTGGCTTTTGAGTGTATTTTGCCACGCCCCTTTTCTAAACGAGCCTGTTACAGCCACCCAAATGCAAAAGTTCAACTTTTTTTCGATAATTATTGATCTAGAGAGTCCAGAGAATTGTCCTAGACTGGTTTGGTTCCGATCGGGCGAAAAACCAGGGACTAGTTCGCAAAAGTAGGTTTTGGACAAAATTCGACATAGCAGAATATTTTCCCTGCCGACATCCAAATCGGAGATAGCCATTTTGTCCGCCTTGAGCCAAGGATTCCAACGATATAGGGCACTTGATCCTGGGACAAACGGTCTAAGAGTTATGAGCAATTTTGAACTTTTGGTTGCTGTAGCGCCACCTATGGGCCATTCGGGGTCATACTCTGATAGGTTGTCCCCAAACTGAGGCCTACCATCTGGCCAGGTTTCACGTCTCTAGGCCTTACGGTTTGGCCTGCACGATGCGTTTTACGAATCCTTGCAATTACAATAGGGTTTCAGCATGAAATGCTTGAACCCCTAATAAGAATGAGGGCTTTTTGCCAGTTATAGCGCCACCTAAGGTCCGATCTCCATGAAACTCTGCATGCTTCCTCACCATGTTCTGACACATATGCTCATCAATTTTGGTGAAGTTCTGAGTTTTCATTTGGGATTTATTGGCTTTTGAGTGTATTTTGCCACGCCCCTTTTCTAAACGAGCCTGTTACAGCCACCCAAATGCAAAAGTTCAACTTTTTTTCGATAATTATTGATCTAGAGAGTCCAGAGAATTGTCCTAGACTGGTTTGGTTCCGATCGGGCGAAAAACCAGGGACTAGTTCGCAAAAGTAGGTTTTGGACAAAATTCGACATAGCAGAATATTTTCCCTGCCGACATCCAAATCGGAGATAGCCATTTTGTCCGCCTTGAGCCAAGGATTCCAACGATATAGGGCACTTGATCCTGGGACAAACGGTCTAAGAGTTATGAGCAATTTTGAACTTTTGGTTGCTGTAGCGCCACCTATGGGCCATTCGGGGTCATACTCTGATAGGTTGTCCCCAAACTGAGGCCTACCATCTGGCCAGGTTTCACGTCTCTAGGCCTTACGGTTTGGCCTGCACGATGCGTTTTACGAATCCTTACAATTACAATAGGGTTTCAGCATGAAATGCTTGAACCCCTAATAAGAATGAGGGCTTTTTGCCAGTTATAGCGCCACCTAAGGTCCGATCTCCATGAAACTCTGCATGCTTCCTCACCATGTTCTGACACATATGCTCATCAATTTTGGTGAAGTTCTGAGTTTTCATTTGGGATTTATTGGCTTTTGAGTGTATTTTGCCACGCCCCTTTTCTAAACGAGCCTGTTACAGCCACCCAAATGCAAAAGTTCAACTTTTTTTCGATAATTATTGATCTAGAGAGTCCAGAGAATTGTCCTAGACTGGTTTGGTTCCGATCGGGCGAAAAACCAGGGACTAGTTCGCAAAAGTAGGTTTTGGACAAAATTCGACATAGCAGAATATTTTCCCTGCCGACATCCAAATCGGAGATAGCCATTTTGTCCGCCTTGAGCCAAGGATTCCAACGATATAGGGCACTTGATCCTGGGACAAACGGTCTAAGAGTTATGAGCAATTTTGAACTTTTGGTTGCTGTAGCGCCACCTATGGGCCATTCGGGGTCATACTCTGATAGGTTGTCCCCAAACTGAGGCCTACCATCTGGCCAGGTTTCACGTCTCTAGGCCTTACGGTTTGGCCTGCACGATGCGTTTTACGAATCCTTACAATTACAATAGGGTTTCAGCATGAAATGCTTGAACCCCTAATAAGAATGAGGGCTTTTTGCCAGTTATAGCGCCACCTAAGGTCCGATCTCCATGAAACTCTGCATGCTTCCTCACCATGTTCTGACACATATGCTCATCAATTTTGGTGAAGTTCTGAGTTTTCATTTGGGATTTATTGGCTTTTGAGTGTATTTTGCCACGCCCCTTTTCTAAACGAGCCTGTTACAGCCACCCAAATGCAAAAGTTCAACTTTTTTTCGATAATTATTGATCTAGAGAGTCCAGAGAATTGTCCTAGACTGGTTTGGTTCCGATCGGGCGAAAAACCAGGGACTAGTTCGCAAAAGTAGGTTTTGGACAAAATTCGACATAGCAGAATATTTTCCCTGCCGACATCCAAATCGGAGATAGCCATTTTGTCCGCCTTGAGCCAAGGATTCCAACGATATAGGGCACTTGATCCTGGGACAAACGGTCTAAGAGTTATGAGCAATTTTGAACTTTTGGTTGCTGTAGCGCCACCTATGGGCCATTCGGGGTCATACTCTGATAGGTTGTCCCCAAACTGAGGCCTACCATCTGGCCAGGTTTCACGTCTCTAGGCCTTACGGTTTGGCCTGCACGATGCGTTTTACGAATCCTTACAATTACAATAGGGTTTCAGCATGAAATGCTTGAACCCCTAATAAGAATGAGGGCTTTTTGCCAGTTATAGCGCCACCTAAGGTCCGATCTCCATGAAACTCTGCATGCTTCCTCACCATGTTCTGACACATATGCTCATCAATTTTGGTGAAGTTCTGAGTTTTCATTTGGGATTTATTGGCTTTTGAGTGTATTTTGCCACGCCCCTTTTCTAAACGAGCCTGTTACAGCCACCCAAATGCAAAAGTTCAACTTTTTTTCGACAATTATTGATCTAGAGAGTCCAGAGAATTGTCCTAGACTGGTTTGGTTCCGATCGGGCGAAAAACCAGGGACTAGTTCGCAAAAGTAGGTTTTGGACAAAATTCGACATAGCAGAATATTTTCCCTGCCGACATCCAAATCGGAGATAGCCATTTTGTCCGCCTTGAGCCAAGGATTCCAACGATATAGGGCACTTGATCCTGGGACAAACGGTCTAAGAGTTATGAGCAATTTTGAACTTTTGGTTGCTGTAGCGCCACCTATGGGCCATTCGGGGTCATACTCTGATAGGTTGTCCCCAAACTGAGGCCTACCATCTGGCCAGGTTTCACGTCTCTAGGCCTTACGGTTTGGCCTGCACGATGCGTTTTACGAATCCTTACAATTACAATAGGGTTTCAGCATGAAATGCTTGAACCCCTAATAAGAATGAGGGCTTTTTGCCAGTTATAGCGCCACCTAAGGTCCGATCTCCATGAAACTCTGCATGCTTCCTCACCATGTTCTGACACATATGCTCATCAATTTTGGTGAAGTTCTGAGTTTTCATTTGGGATTTATTGGCTTTTGAGTGTATTTTGCCACGCCCCTTTTCTAAACGAGCCTGTTACAGCCACCCAAATGCAAAAGTTCAACTTTTTTTCGATAATTATTGATCTAGAGCAGGGGTTCTCAAAGTTTTGATAGGTGAGGGCCAATTTAGGAACCCAACATTGAACTGAGGGCCGCCAAAGGGGCGGGGGAGAAAAAGAAAAAAAAAACTGAAGAGAAAATCACATTTGAAATAATTTTAATGACCAGGTTGCATCTCTACAGTTTAAATTTATTGCAATAAACACATTTTAATTTATAACTGAGGCTAAACCTGGCAAAACTTGTGCAAATCTTGAGAAAAATTGCAATTCAAACAAAATCCCTGGGGTTCTCTACTCAACAGACAAATTTGGGATATAACAGAGTGTGCAGTCCATTTCAAGAACAAACTTATTTAGAACAAACAGTCTTAGTGTGCCTTGCTTCTTAACAGCATAGGCCTTATTCAGGGGCAATTCCAGCTACCAAAGCACCACAGGAAAACCTGAGAGAGAGAGAGAGAGAGAGAAAACACAGAGAGAGAGAAAACAGAGAGAGAGAGAGAGAGAGAAAACAGAGAGAGAGAAAACAGAGAGAGAGAAAACAGAGAGAGAGTGAGAGAGAAACAGAGAGAGAGAGAGAGAGAGAGAGAGAGAGAAAACAGAGAGAGAGAGAGAGAGAGGGGGAGAAAGAAACTTTTAAAATAGAAGCTTACCAAACAAGTCATCATCACATGCATATCTATCATTGCCTGTCAGTCGCGTTTCCATTATTACAGATTTGCGCAAATGTTTTGCCCTATTATTAGCCTATCTATCTATTTTAATCCGTAATTGAAAAACGAAAAATGAACGGTTGTTGTCTTTTTGAAACGAAACACTTCTCAAAACGTCTTTTTGAACACCAAAATTTTTATTTGAAACACCAACTGCTGCGCAAAAAAAGTAAATATCGACGAATTTTCAGATTTTTGTTTATGACTTTTTGCCACTTTTTTAAACATTGATTGTTTTATTTTATTTGACAAAAGCACAACGTTTTATTGTTATTATGAGTTCACATAAATAAAAGTAGTTGCGAATAATGTATTATTATTTTCTGTATGACCAGAAATTAGATAAAAATTTGAAGGTAATGGAAACGAGGCTATTAATAAGCTTGTCATTAAATCACACTGAATATTGATTACTTGGTCAACATACCCTTTTAAATTGCAATGGGATTTGTGGTGCTGTTTTCGGTTGGCCACGATTCCTCTGATGTCCGGCTCCATCTCCGTCGTTGTGATACGAAGGACAGCATGTAGATGGCCATCTGTCAGCCTAGATCTCAGCTTGGATTTGTTGATGGCCATGGTGGAGAAGGTCTTCTCACAGATGTATGTGCTTCCGAATAAAGATACCATTCTGACAGCATGCTGGCGAAGTGCAGGGTATGTGGATGGGGAAAGTCCTTTGTAGAACTCGATGACATTCTTGTCACGATATGCTGCTCTGGCCTCTGAGCTCTCCTGCAGGTCGATGAGCTCAAACTGCATTTCTGCTGGCTCTTCCTCAGGCACACATGAGAAAGGATTTTGGAAAAGGTTGAATGCCTTCTCGTGGTCCCTGAAATCGGAGAAGCGGTGGTCGAACTCCTCTCGGAGTTTTTTTATGAGGTTATGGTTCTTTTCTGAACGCAGCTGACTTAAAACTTGGCTCCCGTCTGTGTCTGAGTCATCTACGAGCGACTTACAGGCAGGAAAATGAGTGAGATCTCCCTTCCTGAGCTGTCCCTGCAGCAGTTCAAGTTTTCGCTGGAAAGCTTTGACGTTGTCAAATAGTGTGGAAATGAGCTTCCCATGGCCTTGCAGCTTCAGATTAAGATCGCTGAGACAATTATTCATGTCAGCAAGGAACGCTAGGTCACATAGCCATTTAGTGTCACTTAACTCTGTCACATATTGTCCTTTTGACTCCATGAACTCTTTTATTTCTTTTCTCAAGTTAAAAAAACGTTTCAGTGTGGCACCTCTGCTCAGCCACCTGACGGCAGTGAAGTATATGACGTCCCCAAAATCTGCCTCTGACTGCGCCAAAAAAGCCTTAAATTGGCGGTGATTCAGACCTCTGGACTTCAGGAAATTAACGGTCTTTACAACTATGTCCATGACATGTTTCATTTCAAGCGTCTGAGCAGCGAGGGCTTCTTGGTGTATTATACAGTGGTATCTGACTAGTTTCTCACCTCCGTTGTTGACCACTTTCTCAGAGAGCAGCGACACGGCACCTGCTCTACTCCCGACCATTGCCGGTGCTCCATCTGTTGTGACACCGACCATAGATGCTAGGTTCACTTTGTATGCATCGAGACTGCGACACACAGCATCACAAATGTCGACTCCCTTTGTTGTGTCTTTCATACTCTCCACGCTTAGCAGCTCCTCGCCGATGTCAAAGTTCTCAGTGACTGTACGGATGAAAATCAGCAATTGCGCTGTGTCGGAAATATCCGTGCTTTCATCCAGTGCAATGGAAAAAGCTCCCTTTCCTAGCCCCTCCACACGTTTTTCCAGTTGCTCTTTCAGATCACTGGCCAGATCTTCGATTCGTCGTGTGACTGTGTCATTCGACAAACTAATGTCACGGAACTTTGTTTTTTGCTCTGGACATAAAATGTCGGCTACTTTCAACATGCAGTCTCGCACAAATTCTCCGTCACTAAACGGCTTGCTCCGTTTAGCTATTTCTTGAGCTACCACATAGCTAGCCTGTGTTACAGCTTCACCGGTTTTAGCCAAATTTGTGAAAACTGACTGCTGTGCAATGTAGCCTCTTTTAAGTTGTTCAAGCTTACTGGTGCGCTCCTTGCCACTGAATTTGTCGTAGGTTTTATGATTGGTATCATAATGGCGTTTTATATTGAAGTCCTTGCGCATTGCAATTACCTTCTTGCAGATCAGGCAAACGACTTTATCCGACCCGTGAGGTTCGACAAAGTAATCGTTTGTCCATTTATCTTGAAACTGCCTTTTCTCCTCGCTAACATGACGTTTTTTTCTCGAAGGGCCAGGCTCCCGCCCTGGCTCTCGCTCCATCATCTCCATCTAACGTTACAGACAACCGTTCCGTTGAGGCCTTCTGGGAGTGAGGTCAAGTGCGATCGGTCGGACCACACCTGTAATTACCGCTTATGCCTATAGATGCCGCTAAACACCACTAAACGGAGATTATTTTTTTCAAAGCAATGTACAGTTTTAACAGTTTTACAAATGTTATCAGATGTTATCGCGGGCCGCCAGAAATGTTTCTGCGGGCCGCCATTGGCCCGCGGGCCGCACTTTGAGAACCAATGATCTAGAGAGTCCAGAGAATTGTCCTAGACTGGTTTGGTTCCGATCGGGCGAAAAACCAGGGACTAGTTCGCAAAAGTAGGTTTTGGACAAAATTCGACATAGCAGAATATTTTCCCTGCCGACATCCAAATCGGAGATAGCCATTTTGTCCGCCTTGAGCCAAGGATTCCAACGATATAGGGCACTTGATCCTGGGACAAACGGTCTAAGAGTTATGAGCAATTTTGAACTTTTGGTTGCTGTAGCGCCACCTATGGGCCATTCGGGGTCATACTCTGATAGGTTGTCCCCAAACTGAGGCCTACCATCTGGCCAGGTTTCACGTCTCTAGGCCTTACGGTTTGGCCTGCACGATGCGTTTTACGAATCCTTACAATTACAATAGGGTTTCAGCATGAAATGCTTGAACCCCTAATAAGAATGAGGGCTTTTTGCCAGTTATAGCGCCACCTAAGGTCCGATCTCCATGAAACTCTGCATGCTTCCTCACCATGTTCTGACACATATGCTCATCAATTTTGGTGAAGTTCTGAGTTTTCATTTGGGATTTATTGGCTTTTGAGTGTATTTTGCCACGCCCCTTTTCTAAACGAGCCTGTTACAGCCACCCAAATGCAAAAGTTCAACTTTTTTTCGATAATTATTGATCTAGAGAGTCCAGAGAATTGTCCTAGACTGGTTTGGTTCCGATCGGGCGAAAAACCAGGGACTAGTTCGCAAAAGTAGGTTTTGGACAAAATTCGACATAGCAGAATATTTTCCCTGCCGACATCCAAATCGGAGATAGCCATTTTGTCCGCCTTGAGCCAAGGATTCCAACGATATAGGGCACTTGATCCTGGGACAAACGGTCTAAGAGTTATGAGCAATTTTGAACTTTTGGTTGCTGTAGCGCCACCTATGGGCCATTCGGGGTCATACTCTGATAGGTTGTCCCCAAACTGAGGCCTACCATCTGGCCAGGTTTCACGTCTCTAGGCCTTACGGTTTGGCCTGCACGATGCGTTTTACGAATCCTTACAATTACAATAGGGTTTCAGCATGAAATGCTTGAACCCCTAATAAGAATGAGGGCTTTTTGCCAGTTATAGCGCCACCTAAGGTCCGATCTCCATGAAACTCTGCATGCTTCCTCACCATGTTCTGACACATATGCTCATCAATTTTGGTGAAGTTCTGAGTTTTCATTTGGGATTTATTGGCTTTTGAGTGTATTTTGCCACGCCCCTTTTCTAAACGAGCCTGTTACAGCCACCCAAATGCAAAAGTTCAACTTTTTTTCGATAATTATTGATCTAGAGAGTCCAGAGAATTGTCCTAGACTGGTTTGGTTCCGATCGGGCGAAAAACCAGGGACTAGTTCGCAAAAGTAGGTTTTGGACAAAATTCGACATAGCAGAATATTTTCCCTGCCGACATCCAAATCGGAGATAGCCATTTTGTCCGCCTTGAGCCAAGGATTCCAACGATATAGGGCACTTGATCCTGGGACAAACGGTCTAAGAGTTATGAGCAATTTTGAACTTTTGGTTGCTGTAGCGCCACCTATGGGCCATTCGGGGTCATACTCTGATAGGTTGTCCCCAAACTGAGGCCTACCATCTGGCCAGGTTTCACGTCTCTAGGCCTTACGGTTTGGCCTGCACGATGCGTTTTACGAATCCTTACAATTACAATAGGGTTTCAGCATGAAATGCTTGAACCCCTAATAAGAATGAGGGCTTTTTGCCAGTTATAGCGCCACCTAAGGTCCGATCTCCATGAAACTCTGCATGCTTCCTCACCATGTTCTGACACATATGCTCATCAATTTTGGTGAAGTTCTGAGTTTTCATTTGGGATTTATTGGCTTTTGAGTGTATTTTGCCACGCCCCTTTTCTAAACGAGCCTGTTACAGCCACCCAAATGCAAAAGTTCAACTTTTTTTCGATAATTATTGATCTAGAGAGTCCAGAGAATTGTCCTAGACTGGTTTGGTTCCGATCGGGCGAAAAACCAGGGACTAGTTCGCAAAAGTAGGTTTTGGACAAAATTCGACATAGCAGAATATTTTCCCTGCCGACATCCAAATCGGAGATAGCCATTTTGTCCGCCTTGAGCCAAGGATTCCAACGATATAGGGCACTTGATCCTGGGACAAACGGTCTAAGAGTTATGAGCAATTTTGAACTTTTGGTTGCTGTAGCGCCACCTATGGGCCATTCGGGGTCATACTCTGATAGGTTGTCCCCAAACTGAGGCCTACCATCTGGCCAGGTTTCACGTCTCTAGGCCTTACGGTTTGGCCTGCACGATGCGTTTTACGAATCCTTACAATTACAATAGGGTTTCAGCATGAAATGCTTGAACCCCTAATAAGAATGAGGGCTTTTTGCCAGTTATAGCGCCACCTAAGGTCCGATCTCCATGAAACTCTGCATGCTTCCTCACCATGTTCTGACACATATGCTCATCAATTTTGGTGAAGTTCTGAGTTTTCATTTGGGATTTATTGGCTTTTGAGTGTATTTTGCCACGCCCCTTTTCTAAACGAGCCTGTTACAGCCACCCAAATGCAAAAGTTCAACTTTTTTTCGATAATTATTGATCTAGAGAGTCCAGAGAATTGTCCTAGACTGGTTTGGTTCCGATCGGGCGAAAAACCAGGGACTAGTTCGCAAAAGTAGGTTTTGGACAAAATTCGACATAGCAGAATATTTTCCCTGCCGACATCCAAATCGGAGATAGCCATTTTGTCCGCCTTGAGCCAAGGATTCCAACGATATAGGGCACTTGATCCTGGGACAAACGGTCTAAGAGTTATGAGCAATTTTGAACTTTTGGTTGCTGTAGCGCCACCTATGGGCCATTCGGGGTCATACTCTGATAGGTTGTCCCCAAACTGAGGCCTACCATCTGGCCAGGTTTCACGTCTCTAGGCCTTACGGTTTGGCCTGCACGATGCGTTTTACGAATCCTTACAATTACAATAGGGTTTCAGCATGAAATGCTTGAACCCCTAATAAGAATGAGGGCTTTTTGCCAGTTATAGCGCCACCTAAGGTCCGATCTCCATGAAACTCTGCATGCTTCCTCACCATGTTCTGACACATATGCTCATCAATTTTGGTGAAGTTCTGAGTTTTCATTTGGGATTTATTGGCTTTTGAGTGTATTTTGCCACGCCCCTTTTCTAAACGAGCCTGTTACAGCCACCCAAATGCAAAAGTTCAACTTTTTTTCGATAATTATTGATCTAGAGAGTCCAGAGAATTGTCCTAGACTGGTTTGGTTCCGATCGGGCGAAAAACCAGGGACTAGTTCGCAAAAGTAGGTTTTGGACAAAATTCGACATAGCAGAATATTTTCCCTGCCGACATCCAAATCGGAGATAGCCATTTTGTCCGCCTTGAGCCAAGGATTCCAACGATATAGGGCACTTGATCCTGGGACAAACGGTCTAAGAGTTATGAGCAATTTTGAACTTTTGGTTGCTGTAGCGCCACCTATGGGCCATTCGGGGTCATACTCTGATAGGTTGTCCCCAAACTGAGGCCTACCATCTGGCCAGGTTTCACGTCTCTAGGCCTTACGGTTTGGCCTGCACGATGCGTTTTACGAATCCTTGCAATTACAATAGGGTTTCAGCATGAAATGCTTGAACCCCTAATAAGAATGAGGGCTTTTTGCCAGTTATAGCGCCACCTAAGGTCCGATCTCCATGAAACTCTGCATGCTTCCTCACCATGTTCTGACACATATGCTCATCAATTTTGGTGAAGTTCTGAGTTTTCATTTGGGATTTATTGGCTTTTGAGTGTATTTTGCCACGCCCCTTTTCTAAACGAGCCTGTTACAGCCACCCAAATGCAAAAGTTCAACTTTTTTTCGATAATTATTGATCTAGAGAGTCCAGAGAATTGTCCTAGACTGGTTTGGTTCCGATCGGGCGAAAAACCAGGGACTAGTTCGCAAAAGTAGGTTTTGGACAAAATTCGACATAGCAGAATATTTTCCCTGCCGACATCCAAATCGGAGATAGCCATTTTGTCCGCCTTGAGCCAAGGATTCCAACGATATAGGGCACTTGATCCTGGGACAAACGGTCTAAGAGTTATGAGCAATTTTGAACTTTTGGTTGCTGTAGCGCCACCTATGGGCCATTCGGGGTCATACTCTGATAGGTTGTCCCCAAACTGAGGCCTACCATCTGGCCAGGTTTCACGTCTCTAGGCCTTACGGTTTGGCCTGCACGATGCGTTTTACGAATCCTTACAATTACAATAGGGTTTCAGCATGAAATGCTTGAACCCCTAATAAGAATGAGGGCTTTTTGCCAGTTATAGCGCCACCTAAGGTCCGATCTCCATGAAACTCTGCATGCTTCCTCACCATGTTCTGACACATATGCTCATCAATTTTGGTGAAGTTCTGAGTTTTCATTTGGGATTTATTGGCTTTTGAGTGTATTTTGCCACGCCCCTTTTCTAAACGAGCCTGTTACAGCCACCCAAATGCAAAAGTTCAACTTTTTTTCGATAATTATTGATCTAGAGAGTCCAGAGAATTGTCCTAGACTGGTTTGGTTCCGATCGGGCGAAAAACCAGGGACTAGTTCGCAAAAGTAGGTTTTGGACAAAATTCGACATAGCAGAATATTTTCCCTGCCGACATCCAAATCGGAGATAGCCATTTTGTCCGCCTTGAGCCAAGGATTCCAACGATATAGGGCACTTGATCCTGGGACAAACGGTCTAAGAGTTATGAGCAATTTTGAACTTTTGGTTGCTGTAGCGCCACCTATGGGCCATTCGGGGTCATACTCTGATAGGTTGTCCCCAAACTGAGGCCTACCATCTGGCCAGGTTTCACGTCTCTAGGCCTTACGGTTTGGCCTGCACGATGCGTTTTACGAATCCTTACAATTACAATAGGGTTTCAGCATGAAATGCTTGAACCCCTAATAAGAATGAGGGCTTTTTGCCAGTTATAGCGCCACCTAAGGTCCGATCTCCATGAAACTCTGCATGCTTCCTCACCATGTTCTGACACATATGCTCATCAATTTTGGTGAAGTTCTGAGTTTTCATTTGGGATTTATTGGCTTTTGAGTGTATTTTGCCACGCCCCTTTTCTAAACGAGCCTGTTACAGCCACCCAAATGCAAAAGTTCAACTTTTTTTCGATAATTATTGATCTAGAGAGTCCAGAGAATTGTCCTAGACTGGTTTGGTTCCGATCGGGCGAAAAACCAGGGACTAGTTCGCAAAAGTAGGTTTTGGACAAAATTCGACATAGCAGAATATTTTCCCTGCCGACATCCAAATCGGAGATAGCCATTTTGTCCGCCTTGAGCCAAGGATTCCAACGATATAGGGCACTTGATCCTGGGACAAACGGTCTAAGAGTTATGAGCAATTTTGAACTTTTGGTTGCTGTAGCGCCACCTATGGGCCATTCGGGGTCATACTCTGATAGGTTGTCCCCAAACTGAGGCCTACCATCTGGCCAGGTTTCACGTCTCTAGGCCTTACGGTTTGGCCTGCACGATGCGTTTTACGAATCCTTACAATTACAATAGGGTTTCAGCATGAAATGCTTGAACCCCTAATAAGAATGAGGGCTTTTTGCCAGTTATAGCGCCACCTAAGGTCCGATCTCCATGAAACTCTGCATGCTTCCTCACCATGTTCTGACACATATGCTCATCAATTTTGGTGAAGTTCTGAGTTTTCATTTGGGATTTATTGGCTTTTGAGTGTATTTTGCCACGCCCCTTTTCTAAACGAGCCTGTTACAGCCACCCGAATGCAAAAGTTCAACTTTTTTTCGATAATTATTGATCTAGAGAGTCCAGAGAATTGTCCTAGACTGGTTTGGTTCCGATCGGGCGAAAAACCAGGGACTAGTTCGCAAAAGTAGGTTTTGGACAAAATTCGACATAGCAGAATATTTTCCCTGCCGACATCCAAATCGGAGATAGCCATTTTGTCCGCCTTGAGCCAAGGATTCCAACGATATAGGGCACTTGATCCTGGGACAAACGGTCTAAGAGTTATGAGCAATTTTGAACTTTTGGTTGCTGTAGCGCCACCTATGGGCCATTCGGGGTCATACTCTGATAGGTTGTCCCCAAACTGAGGCCTACCATCTGGCCAGGTTTCACGTCTCTAGGCCTTACGGTTTGGCCTGCACGATGCGTTTTACGAATCCTTGCAATTACAATAGGGTTTCAGCATGAAATGCTTGAACCCCTAATAAGAATGAGGGCTTTTTGCCAGTTATAGCGCCACCTAAGGTCCGATCTCCATGAAACTCTGCATGCTTCCTCACCATGTTCTGACACATATGCTCATCAATTTTGGTGAAGTTCTGAGTTTTCATTTGGGATTTATTGGCTTTTGAGTGTATTTTGCCACGCCCCTTTTCTAAACGAGCCTGTTACAGCCACCCAAATGCAAAAGTTCAACTTTTTTTCGATAATTATTGATCTAGAGAGTCCAGAGAATTGTCCTAGACTGGTTTGGTTCCGATCGGGCGAAAAACCAGGGACTAGTTCGCAAAAGTAGGTTTTGGACAAAATTCGACATAGCAGAATATTTTCCCTGCCGACATCCAAATCGGAGATAGCCATTTTGTCCGCCTTGAGCCAAGGATTCCAACGATATAGGGCACTTGATCCTGGGACAAACGGTCTAAGAGTTATGAGCAATTTTGAACTTTTGGTTGCTGTAGCGCCACCTATGGGCCATTCGGGGTCATACTCTGATAGGTTGTCCCCAAACTGAGGCCTACCATCTGGCCAGGTTTCACGTCTCTAGGCCTTACGGTTTGGCCTGCACGATGCGTTTTACGAATCCTTACAATTACAATAGGGTTTCAGCATGAAATGCTTGAACCCCTAATAAGAATGAGGGCTTTTTGCCAGTTATAGCGCCACCTAAGGTCCGATCTCCATGAAACTCTGCATGCTTCCTCACCATGTTCTGACACATATGCTCATCAATTTTGGTGAAGTTCTGAGTTTTCATTTGGGATTTATTGGCTTTTGAGTGTATTTTGCCACGCCCCTTTTCTAAACGAGCCTGTTACAGCCACCCAAATGCAAAAGTTCAACTTTTTTTCGATAATTATTGATCTAGAGAGTCCAGAGAATTGTCCTAGACTGGTTTGGTTCCGATCGGGCGAAAAACCAGGGACTAGTTCGCAAAAGTAGGTTTTGGACAAAATTCGACATAGCAGAATATTTTCCCTGCCGACATCCAAATCGGAGATAGCCATTTTGTCCGCCTTGAGCCAAGGATTCCAACGATATAGGGCACTTGATCCTGGGACAAACGGTCTAAGAGTTATGAGCAATTTTGAACTTTTGGTTGCTGTAGCGCCACCTATGGGCCATTCGGGGTCATACTCTGATAGGTTGTCCCCAAACTGAGGCCTACCATCTGGCCAGGTTTCACGTCTCTAGGCCTTACGGTTTGGCCTGCACGATGCGTTTTACGAATCCTTACAATTACAATAGGGTTTCAGCATGAAATGCTTGAACCCCTAATAAGAATGAGGGCTTTTTGCCAGTTATAGCGCCACCTAAGGTCCGATCTCCATGAAACTCTGCATGCTTCCTCACCATGTTCTGACACATATGCTCATCAATTTTGGTGAAGTTCTGAGTTTTCATTTGGGATTTATTGGCTTTTGAGTGTATTTTGCCACGCCCCTTTTCTAAACGAGCCTGTTACAGCCACCCAAATGCAAAAGTTCAACTTTTTTTCGATAATTATTGATCTAGAGAGTCCAGAGAATTGTCCTAGACTGGTTTGGTTCCGATCGGGCGAAAAACCAGGGACTAGTTCGCAAAAGTAGGTTTTGGACAAAATTCGACATAGCAGAATATTTTCCCTGCCGACATCCAAATCGGAGATAGACATTTTGTCCGCCTTGAGCCAAGGATTCCAACGATATAGGGCACTTGATCCTGGGACAAACGGTCTAAGAGTTATGAGCAATTTTGAACTTTTGGTTGCTGTAGCGCCACCTATGGGCCATTCGGGGTCATACTCTGATAGGTTGTCCCCAAACTGAGGCCTACCATCTGGCCAGGTTTCACGTCTCTAGGCCTTACGGTTTGGCCTGCACGATGCGTTTTACGAATCCTTGCAATTACAATAGGGTTTCAGCATGAAATGCTTGAACCCCTAATAAGAATGAGGGCTTTTTGCCAGTTATAGCGCCACCTAAGGTCCGATCTCCATGAAACTCTGCATGCTTCCTCACCATGTTCTGACACATATGCTCATCAATTTTGGTGAAGTTCTGAGTTTTCATTTGGGATTTATTGGCTTTTGAGTGTATTTTGCCACGCCCCTTTTCTAAACGAGCCTGTTACAGCCACCCAAATGCAAAAGTTCAACTTTTTTTCGATAATTATTGATCTAGAGAGTCCAGAGAATTGTCCTAGACTGGTTTGGTTCCGATCGGGCGAAAAACCAGGGACTAGTTCGCAAAAGTAGGTTTTGGACAAAATTCGACATAGCAGAATATTTTCCCTGCCGACATCCAAATCGGAGATAGCCATTTTGTCCGCCTTGAGCCAAGGATTCCAACGATATAGGGCACTTGATCCTGGGACAAACGGTCTAAGAGTTATGAGCAATTTTGAACTTTTGGTTGCTGTAGCGCCACCTATGGGCCATTCGGGGTCATACTCTGATAGGTTGTCCCCAAACTGAGGCCTACCATCTGGCCAGGTTTCACGTCTCTAGGCCTTACGGTTTGGCCTGCACGATGCGTTTTACGAATCCTTACAATTACAATAGGGTTTCAGCATGAAATGCTTGAACCCCTAATAAGAATGAGGGCTTTTTGCCAGTTATAGCGCCACCTAAGGTCCGATCTCCATGAAACTCTGCATGCTTCCTCACCATGTTCTGACACATATGCTCATCAATTTTGGTGAAGTTCTGAGTTTTCATTTGGGATTTATTGGCTTTTGAGTGTATTTTGCCACGCCCCTTTTCTAAACGAGCCTGTTACAGCCACCCAAATGCAAAAGTTCAACTTTTTTTCGATAATTATTGATCTAGAGAGTCCAGAGAATTGTCCTAGACTGGTTTGGTTCCGATCGGGCGAAAAACCAGGGACTAGTTCGCAAAAGTAGGTTTTGGACAAAATTCGACATAGCAGAATATTTTCCCTGCCGACATCCAAATCGGAGATAGCCATTTTGTCCGCCTTGAGCCAAGGATTCCAACGATATAGGGCACTTGATCCTGGGACAAACGGTCTAAGAGTTATGAGCAATTTTGAACTTTTGGTTGCTGTAGCGCCACCTATGGGCCATTCGGGGTCATACTCTGATAGGTTGTCCCCAAACTGAGGCCTACCATCTGGCCAGGTTTCACGTCTCTAGGCCTTACGGTTTGGCCTGCACGATGCGTTTTACGAATCCTTGCAATTACAATAGGGTTTCAGCATGAAATGCTTGAACCCCTAATAAGAATGAGGGCTTTTTGCCAGTTATAGCGCCACCTAAGGTCCGATCTCCATGAAACTCTGCATGCTTCCTCACCATGTTCTGACACATATGCTCATCAATTTTGGTGAAGTTCTGAGTTTTCATTTGGGATTTATTGGCTTTTGAGTGTATTTTGCCACGCCCCTTTTCTAAACGAGCCTGTTACAGCCACCCAAATGCAAAAGTTCAACTTTTTTTCGATAATTATTGATCTAGAGAGTCCAGAGAATTGTCCTAGACTGGTTTGGTTCCGATCGGGCGAAAAACCAGGGACTAGTTCGCAAAAGTAGGTTTTGGACAAAATTCGACATAGCAGAATATTTTCCCTGCCGACATCCAAATCGGAGATAGCCATTTTGTCCGCCTTGAGCCAAGGATTCCAACGATATAGGGCACTTGATCCTGGGACAAACGGTCTAAGAGTTATGAGCAATTTTGAACTTTTGGTTGCTGTAGCGCCACCTATGGGCCATTCGGGGTCATACTCTGATAGGTTGTCCCCAAACTGAGGCCTACCATCTGGCCAGGTTTCACGTCTCTAGGCCTTACGGTTTGGCCTGCACGATGCGTTTTACGAATCCTTACAATTACAATAGGGTTTCAGCATGAAATGCTTGAACCCCTAATAAGAATGAGGGCTTTTTGCCAGTTATAGCGCCACCTAAGGTCCGATCTCCATGAAACTCTGCATGCTTCCTCACCATGTTCTGACACATATGCTCATCAATTTTGGTGAAGTTCTGAGTTTTCATTTGGGATTTATTGGCTTTTGAGTGTATTTTGCCACGCCCCTTTTCTAAACGAGCCTGTTACAGCCACCCAAATGCAAAAGTTCAACTTTTTTTCGATAATTATTGATCTAGAGAGTCCAGAGAATTGTCCTAGACTGGTTTGGTTCCGATCGGGCGAAAAACCAGGGACTAGTTCGCAAAAGTAGGTTTTGGACAAAATTCGACATAGCAGAATATTTTCCCTGCCGACATCCAAATCGGAGATAGCCATTTTGTCCGCCTTGAGCCAAGGATTCCAACGATATAGGGCACTTGATCCTGGGACAAACGGTCTAAGAGTTATGAGCAATTTTGAACTTTTGGTTGCTGTAGCGCCACCTATGGGCCATTCGGGGTCATACTCTGATAGGTTGTCCCCAAACTGAGGCCTACCATCTGGCCAGGTTTCACGTCTCTAGGCCTTACGGTTTGGCCTGCACGATGCGTTTTACGAATCCTTACAATTACAATAGGGTTTCAGCATGAAATGCTTGAACCCCTAATAAGAATGAGGGCTTTTTGCCAGTTATAGCGCCACCTAAGGTCCGATCTCCATGAAACTCTGCATGCTTCCTCACCATGTTCTGACACATATGCTCATCAATTTTGGTGAAGTTCTGAGTTTTCATTTGGGATTTATTGGCTTTTGAGTGTATTTTGCCACGCCCCTTTTCTAAACGAGCCTGTTACAGCCACCCAAATGCAAAAGTTCAACTTTTTTTCGATAATTATTGATCTAGAGAGTCCAGAGAATTGTCCTAGACTGGTTTGGTTCCGATCGGGCGAAAAACCAGGGACTAGTTCGCAAAAGTAGGTTTTGGACAAAATTCGACATAGCAGAATATTTTCCCTGCCGACATCCAAATCGGAGATAGCCATTTTGTCCGCCTTGAGCCAAGGATTCCAACGATATAGGGCACTTGATCCTGGGACAAACGGTCTAAGAGTTATGAGCAATTTTGAACTTTTGGTTGCTGTAGCGCCACCTATGGGCCATTCGGGGTCATACTCTGATAGGTTGTCCCCAAACTGAGGCCTACCATCTGGCCAGGTTTCACGTCTCTAGGCCTTACGGTTTGGCCTGCACGATGCGTTTTACGAATCCTTGCAATTACAATAGGGTTTCAGCATGAAATGCTTGAACCCCTAATAAGAATGAGGGCTTTTTGCCAGTTATAGCGCCACCTAAGGTCCGATCTCCATGAAACTCTGCATGCTTCCTCACCATGTTCTGACACATATGCTCATCAATTTTGGTGAAGTTCTGAGTTTTCATTTGGGATTTATTGGCTTTTGAGTGTATTTTGCCACGCCCCTTTTCTAAACGAGCCTGTTACAGCCACCCAAATGCAAAAGTTCAACTTTTTTTCGATAATTATTGATCTAGAGAGTCCAGAGAATTGTCCTAGACTGGTTTGGTTCCGATCGGGCGAAAAACCAGGGACTAGTTCGCAAAAGTAGGTTTTGGACAAAATTCGACATAGCAGAATATTTTCCCTGCCGACATCCAAATCGGAGATAGCCATTTTGTCCGCCTTGAGCCAAGGATTCCAACGATATAGGGCACTTGATCCTGGGACAAACGGTCTAAGAGTTATGAGCAATTTTGAACTTTTGGTTGCTGTAGCGCCACCTATGGGCCATTCGGGGTCATACTCTGATAGGTTGTCCCCAAACTGAGGCCTACCATCTGGCCAGGTTTCACGTCTCTAGGCCTTACGGTTTGGCCTGCACGATGCGTTTTACGAATCCTTACAATTACAATAGGGTTTCAGCATGAAATGCTTGAACCCCTAATAAGAATGAGGGCTTTTTGCCAGTTATAGCGCCACCTAAGGTCCGATCTCCATGAAACTCTGCATGCTTCCTCACCATGTTCTGACACATATGCTCATCAATTTTGGTGAAGTTCTGAGTTTTCATTTGGGATTTATTGGCTTTTGAGTGTATTTTGCCACGCCCCTTTTCTAAACGAGCCTGTTACAGCCACCCAAATGCAAAAGTTCAACTTTTTTTCGATAATTATTGATCTAGAGAGTCCAGAGAATTGTCCTAGACTGGTTTGGTTCCGATCGGGCGAAAAACCAGGGACTAGTTCGCAAAAGTAGGTTTTGGACAAAATTCGACATAGCAGAATATTTTCCCTGCCGACATCCAAATCGGAGATAGCCATTTTGTCCGCCTTGAGCCAAGGATTCCAACGATATAGGGCACTTGATCCTGGGACAAACGGTCTAAGAGTTATGAGCAATTTTGAACTTTTGGTTGCTGTAGCGCCACCTATGGGCCATTCGGGGTCATACTCTGATAGGTTGTCCCCAAACTGAGGCCTACCATCTGGCCAGGTTTCACGTCTCTAGGCCTTACGGTTTGGCCTGCACGATGCGTTTTACGAATCCTTACAATTACAATAGGGTTTCAGCATGAAATGCTTGAACCCCTAATAAGAATGAGGGCTTTTTGCCAGTTATAGCGCCACCTAAGGTCCGATCTCCATGAAACTCTGCATGCTTCCTCACCATGTTCTGACACATATGCTCATCAATTTTGGTGAAGTTCTGAGTTTTCATTTGGGATTTATTGGCTTTTGAGTGTATTTTGCCACGCCCCTTTTCTAAACGAGCCTGTTACAGCCACCCAAATGCAAAAGTTCAACTTTTTTTCGATAATTATTGATCTAGAGAGTCCAGAGAATTGTCCTAGACTGGTTTGGTTCCGATCGGGCGAAAAACCAGGGACTAGTTCGCAAAAGTAGGTTTTGGACAAAATTCGACATAGCAGAATATTTTCCCTGCCGACATCCAAATCGGAGATAGCCATTTTGTCCGCCTTGAGCCAAGGATTCCAACGATATAGGGCACTTGATCCTGGGACAAACGGTCTAAGAGTTATGAGCAATTTTGAACTTTTGGTTGCTGTAGCGCCACCTATGGGCCATTCGGGGTCATACTCTGATAGGTTGTCCCCAAACTGAGGCCTACCATCTGGCCAGGTTTCACGTCTCTAGGCCTTACGGTTTGGCCTGCACGATGCGTTTTACGAATCCTTGCAATTACAATAGGGTTTCAGCATGAAATGCTTGAACCCCTAATAAGAATGAGGGCTTTTTGCCAGTTATAGCGCCACCTAAGGTCCGATCTCCATGAAACTCTGCATGCTTCCTCACCATGTTCTGACACATATGCTCATCAATTTTGGTGAAGTTCTGAGTTTTCATTTGGGATTTATTGGCTTTTGAGTGTATTTTGCCACGCCCCTTTTCTAAACGAGCCTGTTACAGCCACCCAAATGCAAAAGTTCAACTTTTTTTCGATAATTATTGATCTAGAGAGTCCAGAGAATTGTCCTAGACTGGTTTGGTTCCGATCGGGCGAAAAACCAGGGACTAGTTCGCAAAAGTAGGTTTTGGACAAAATTCGACATAGCAGAATATTTTCCCTGCCGACATCCAAATCGGAGATAGCCATTTTGTCCGCCTTGAGCCAAGGATTCCAACGATATAGGGCACTTGATCCTGGGACAAACGGTCTAAGAGTTATGAGCAATTTTGAACTTTTGGTTGCTGTAGCGCCACCTATGGGCCATTCGGGGTCATACTCTGATAGGTTGTCCCCAAACTGAGGCCTACCATCTGGCCAGGTTTCACGTCTCTAGGCCTTACGGTTTGGCCTGCACGATGCGTTTTACGAATCCTTACAATTACAATAGGGTTTCAGCATGAAATGCTTGAACCCCTAATAAGAATGAGGGCTTTTTGCCAGTTATAGCGCCACCTAAGGTCCGATCTCCATGAAACTCTGCATGCTTCCTCACCATGTTCTGACACATATGCTCATCAATTTTGGTGAAGTTCTGAGTTTTCATTTGGGATTTATTGGCTTTTGAGTGTATTTTGCCACGCCCCTTTTCTAAACGAGCCTGTTACAGCCACCCAAATGCAAAAGTTCAACTTTTTTTCGATAATTATTGATCTAGAGAGTCCAGAGAATTGTCCTAGACTGGTTTGGTTCCGATCGGGCGAAAAACCAGGGACTAGTTCGCAAAAGTAGGTTTTGGACAAAATTCGACATAGCAGAATATTTTCCCTGCCGACATCCAAATCGGAGATAGCCATTTTGTCCGCCTTGAGCCAAGGATTCCAACGATATAGGGCACTTGATCCTGGGACAAACGGTCTAAGAGTTATGAGCAATTTTGAACTTTTGGTTGCTGTAGCGCCACCTATGGGCCATTCGGGGTCATACTCTGATAGGTTGTCCCCAAACTGAGGCCTACCATCTGGCCAGGTTTCACGTCTCTAGGCCTTACGGTTTGGCCTGCACGATGCGTTTTACGAATCCTTACAATTACAATAGGGTTTCAGCATGAAATGCTTGAACCCCTAATAAGAATGA
Source organism: Squalius cephalus (assembly GCA_022829025.1). Taxonomy (NCBI): domain Eukaryota; kingdom Metazoa; phylum Chordata; class Actinopteri; order Cypriniformes; family Leuciscidae; genus Squalius; species Squalius cephalus. The sequence goes on along the minus strand of JAKJND010000039.1, from coordinate 24,419 downwards.
GGGCTTTTTGCCAGTTATAGCGCCACCTAAGGTCCGATCTCCATGAAACTCTGCATGCTTCCTCACCATGTTCTGACACATATGCTCATCAATTTTGGTGAAGTTCTGAGTTTTCATTTGGGATTTATTGGCTTTTGAGTGTATTTTGCCACGCCCCTTTTCTAAACGAGCCTGTTACAGCCACCCAAATGCAAAAGTTCAACTTTTTTTCGATAATTATTGATCTAGAGAGTCCAGAGAATTGTCCTAGACTGGTTTGGTTCCGATCGGGCGAAAAACCAGGGACTAGTTCGCAAAAGTAGGTTTTGGACAAAATTCGACATAGCAGAATATTTTCCCTGCCGACATCCAAATCGGAGATAGCCATTTTGTCCGCCTTGAGCCAAGGATTCCAACGATATAGGGCACTTGATCCTGGGACAAACGGTCTAAGAGTTATGAGCAATTTTGAACTTTTGGTTGCTGTAGCGCCACCTATGGGCCATTCGGGGTCATACTCTGATAGGTTGTCCCCAAACTGAGGCCTACCATCTGGCCAGGTTTCACGTCTCTAGGCCTTACGGTTTGGCCTGCACGATGCGTTTTACGAATCCTTACAATTACAATAGGGTTTCAGCATGAAATGCTTGAACCCCTAATAAGAATGAGGGCTTTTTGCCAGTTATAGCGCCACCTAAGGTCCGATCTCCATGAAACTCTGCATGCTTCCTCACCATGTTCTGACACATATGCTCATCAATTTTGGTGAAGTTCTGAGTTTTCATTTGGGATTTATTGGCTTTTGAGTGTATTTTGCCACGCCCCTTTTCTAAACGAGCCTGTTACAGCCACCCAAATGCAAAAGTTCAACTTTTTTTCGATAATTATTGATCTAGAGAGTCCAGAGAATTGTCCTAGACTGGTTTGGTTCCGATCGGGCGAAAAACCAGGGACTAGTTCGCAAAAGTAGGTTTTGGACAAAATTCGACATAGCAGAATATTTTCCCTGCCGACATCCAAATCGGAGATAGCCATTTTGTCCGCCTTGAGCCAAGGATTCCAACGATATAGGGCACTTGATCCTGGGACAAACGGTCTAAGAGTTATGAGCAATTTTGAACTTTTGGTTGCTGTAGCGCCACCTATGGGCCATTCGGGGTCATACTCTGATAGGTTGTCCCCAAACTGAGGCCTACCATCTGGCCAGGTTTCACGTCTCTAGGCCTTACGGTTTGGCCTGCACGATGCGTTTTACGAATCCTTACAATTACAATAGGGTTTCAGCATGAAATGCTTGAACCCCTAATAAGAATGAGGGCTTTTTGCCAGTTATAGCGCCACCTAAGGTCCGATCTCCATGAAACTCTGCATGCTTCCTCACCATGTTCTGACACATATGCTCATCAATTTTGGTGAAGTTCTGAGTTTTCATTTGGGATTTATTGGCTTTTGAGTGTATTTTGCCACGCCCCTTTTCTAAACGAGCCTGTTACAGCCACCCAAATGCAAAAGTTCAACTTTTTTTCGATAATTATTGATCTAGAGAGTCCAGAGAATTGTCCTAGACTGGTTTGGTTCCGATCGGGCGAAAAACCAGGGACTAGTTCGCAAAAGTAGGTTTTGGACAAAATTCGACATAGCAGAATATTTTCCCTGCCGACATCCAAATCGGAGATAGCCATTTTGTCCGCCTTGAGCCAAGGATTCCAACGATATAGGGCACTTGATCCTGGGACAAACGGTCTAAGAGTTATGAGCAATTTTGAACTTTTGGTTGCTGTAGCGCCACCTATGGGCCATTCGGGGTCATACTCTGATAGGTTGTCCCCAAACTGAGGCCTACCATCTGGCCAGGTTTCACGTCTCTAGGCCTTACGGTTTGGCCTGCACGATGCGTTTTACGAATCCTTACAATTACAATAGGGTTTCAGCATGAAATGCTTGAACCCCTAATAAGAATGAGGGCTTTTTGCCAGTTATAGCGCCACCTAAGGTCCGATCTCCATGAAACTCTGCATGCTTCCTCACCATGTTCTGACACATATGCTCATCAATTTTGGTGAAGTTCTGAGTTTTCATTTGGGATTTATTGGCTTTTGAGTGTATTTTGCCACGCCCCTTTTCTAAACGAGCCTGTTACAGCCACCCAAATGCAAAAGTTCAACTTTTTTTCGATAATTATTGATCTAGAGAGTCCAGAGAATTGTCCTAGACTGGTTTGGTTCCGATCGGGCGAAAAACCAGGGACTAGTTCGCAAAAGTAGGTTTTGGACAAAATTCGACATAGCAGAATATTTTCCCTGCCGACATCCAAATCGGAGATAGCCATTTTGTCCGCCTTGAGCCAAGGATTCCAACGATATAGGGCACTTGATCCTGGGACAAACGGTCTAAGAGTTATGAGCAATTTTGAACTTTTGGTTGCTGTAGCGCCACCTATGGGCCATTCGGGGTCATACTCTGATAGGTTGTCCCCAAACTGAGGCCTACCATCTGGCCAGGTTTCACGTCTCTAGGCCTTACGGTTTGGCCTGCACGATGCGTTTTACGAATCCTTACAATTACAATAGGGTTTCAGCATGAAATGCTTGAACCCCTAATAAGAATGAGGGCTTTTTGCCAGTTATAGCGCCACCTAAGGTCCGATCTCCATGAAGTTTTCGGCAGGGAAAATATTCTGCTATGTCGAATTTTGTCCAAAACCTACTTTTGCGAACTAGTCCCTGGTTTTTCGCCCGATCGGAACCAAACCAGTCTAGGACAATTCTCTGGACTCTCTAGATCAATAATTATCGAAAAAAAGTTGAACTTTTGCATTTGGGTGGCTGTAACAGGCTCGTTTAGAAAAGGGGCGTGGCAAAATACACTCAAAAGCCAATAAATCCCAAATGAAAACTCAGAACTTCACCAAAATTGATGAGCATATGTGTCAGAACATGGTGAGGAAGCATGCAGAGTTTCATGGAGATCGGACCTTAGGTGGCGCTATAACTGGCAAAAAGCCCTCATTCTTATTAGGGGTTCAAGCATTTCATGCTGAAACCCTATTGTAATTGTAAGGATTCGTAAAACGCATCGTGCAGGCCAAACCGTAAGGCCTAGAGACGTGAAACCTGGCCAGATGGTAGGCCTCAGTTTGGGGACAACCTATCAGAGTATGACCCCGAATGGCCCATAGGTGGCGCTACAGCAACCAAAAGTTCAAAATTGCTCATAACTCTTAGACCGTTTGTCCCAGGATCAAGTGCCCTATATCGTTGGAATCCTTGGCTCAAGGCGGACAAAATGGCTATCTCCGATTTGGATGTCGGCAGGGAAAATATTCTGCTATGTCGAATTTTGTCCAAAACCTACTTTTGCGAACTAGTCCCTGGTTTTTCGCCCGATCGGAACCAAACCAGTCTAGGACAATTCTCTGGACTCTCTAGATCAATAATTATCGAAAAAAAGTTGAACTTTTGCATTTGGGTGGCTGTAACAGGCTCGTTTAGAAAAGGGGCGTGGCAAAATACACTCAAAAGCCAATAAATCCCAAATGAAAACTCAGAACTTCACCAAAATTGATGAGCATATGTGTCAGAACATGGTGAGGAAGCATGCAGAGTTTCATGGAGATCGGACCTTAGGTGGCGCTATAACTGGCAAAAAGCCCTCATTCTTATTAGGGGTTCAAGCATTTCATGCTGAAACCCTATTGTAATTGTAAGGATTCGTAAAACGCATCGTGCAGGCCAAACCGTAAGGCCTAGAGACGTGAAACCTGGCCAGATGGTAGGCCTCAGTTTGGGGACAACCTATCAGAGTATGACCCCGAATGGCCCATAGGTGGCGCTACAGCAACCAAAAGTTCAAAATTGCTCATAACTCTTAGACCGTTTGTCCCAGGATCAAGTGCCCTATATCGTTGGAATCCTTGGCTCAAGGCGGACAAAATGGCTATCTCCGATTTGGATGTCGGCAGGGAAAATATTCTGCTATGTCGAATTTTGTCCAAAACCTACTTTTGCGAACTAGTCCCTGGTTTTTCGCCCGATCGGAACCAAACCAGTCTAGGACAATTCTCTGGACTCTCTAGATCAATAATTATCGAAAAAAAGTTGAACTTTTGCATTTGGGTGGCTGTAACAGGCTCGTTTAGAAAAGGGGCGTGGCAAAATACACTCAAAAGCCAATAAATCCCAAATGAAAACTCAGAACTTCACCAAAATTGATGAGCATATGTGTCAGAACATGGTGAGGAAGCATGCAGAGTTTCATGGAGATCGGACCTTAGGTGGCGCTATAACTGGCAAAAAGCCCTCATTCTTATTAGGGGTTCAAGCATTTCATGCTGAAACCCTATTGTAATTGTAAGGATTCGTAAAACGCATCGTGCAGGCCAAACCGTAAGGCCTAGAGACGTGAAACCTGGCCAGATGGTAGGCCTCAGTTTGGGGACAACCTATCAGAGTATGACCCCGAATGGCCCATAGGTGGCGCTACAGCAACCAAAAGTTCAAAATTGCTCATAACTCTTAGACCGTTTGTCCCAGGATCAAGTGCCCTATATCGTTGGAATCCTTGGCTCAAGGCGGACAAAATGGCTATCTCCGATTTGGATGTCGGCAGGGAAAATATTCTGCTATGTCGAATTTTGTCCAAAACCTACTTTTGCGAACTAGTCCCTGGTTTTTCGCCCGATCGGAACCAAACCAGTCTAGGACAATTCTCTGGACTCTCTAGATCAATAATTATCGAAAAAAAGTTGAACTTTTGCATTTGGGTGGCTGTAACAGGCTCGTTTAGAAAAGGGGCGTGGCAAAATACACTCAAAAGCCAATAAATCCCAAATGAAAACTCAGAACTTCACCAAAATTGATGAGCATATGTGTCAGAACATGGTGAGGAAGCATGCAGAGTTTCATGGAGATCGGACCTTAGGTGGCGCTATAACTGGCAAAAAGCCCTCATTCTTATTAGGGGTTCAAGCATTTCATGCTGAAACCCTATTGTAATTGTAAGGATTCGTAAAACGCATCGTGCAGGCCAAACCGTAAGGCCTAGAGACGTGAAACCTGGCCAGATGGTAGGCCTCAGTTTGGGGACAACCTATCAGAGTATGACCCCGAATGGCCCATAGGTGGCGCTACAGCAACCAAAAGTTCAAAATTGCTCATAACTCTTAGACCGTTTGTCCCAGGATCAAGTGCCCTATATCGTTGGAATCCTTGGCTCAAGGCGGACAAAATGGCTATCTCCGATTTGGATGTCGGCAGGGAAAATATTCTGCTATGTCGAATTTTGTCCAAAACCTACTTTTGCGAACTAGTCCCTGGTTTTTCGCCCGATCGGAACCAAACCAGTCTAGGACAATTCTCTGGACTCTCTAGATCAATAATTATCGAAAAAAAGTTGAACTTTTGCATTTGGGTGGCTGTAACAGGCTCGTTTAGAAAAGGGGCGTGGCAAAATACACTCAAAAGCCAATAAATCCCAAATGAAAACTCAGAACTTCACCAAAATTGATGAGCATATGTGTCAGAACATGGTGAGGAAGCATGCAGAGTTTCATGGAGATCGGACCTTAGGTGGCGCTATAACTGGCAAAAAGCCCTCATTCTTATTAGGGGTTCAAGCATTTCATGCTGAAACCCTATTGTAATTGTAAGGATTCGTAAAACGCATCGTGCAGGCCAAACCGTAAGGCCTAGAGACGTGAAACCTGGCCAGATGGTAGGCCTCAGTTTGGGGACAACCTATCAGAGTATGACCCCGAATGGCCCATAGGTGGCGCTACAGCAACCAAAAGTTCAAAATTGCTCATAACTCTTAGACCGTTTGTCCCAGGATCAAGTGCCCTATATCGTTGGAATCCTTGGCTCAAGGCGGACAAAATGGCTATCTCCGATTTGGATGTCGGCAGGGAAAATATTCTGCTATGTCGAATTTTGTCCAAAACCTACTTTTGCGAACTAGTCCCTGGTTTTTCGCCCGATCGGAACCAAACCAGTCTAGGACAATTCTCTGGACTCTCTAGATCAATAATTATCGAAAAAAAGTTGAACTTTTGCATTTGGGTGGCTGTAACAGGCTCGTTTAGAAAAGGGGCGTGGCAAAATACACTCAAAAGCCAATAAATCCCAAATGAAAACTCAGAACTTCACCAAAATTGATGAGCATATGTGTCAGAACATGGTGAGGAAGCATGCAGAGTTTCATGGAGATCGGACCTTAGGTGGCGCTATAACTGGCAAAAAGCCCTCATTCTTATTAGGGGTTCAAGCATTTCATGCTGAAACCCTATTGTAATTGTAAGGATTCGTAAAACGCATCGTGCAGGCCAAACCGTAAGGCCTAGAGACGTGAAACCTGGCCAGATGGTAGGCCTCAGTTTGGGGACAACCTATCAGAGTATGACCCCGAATGGCCCATAGGTGGCGCTACAGCAACCAAAAGTTCAAAATTGCTCATAACTCTTAGACCGTTTGTCCCAGGATCAAGTGCCCTATATCGTTGGAATCCTTGGCTCAAGGCGGACAAAATGGCTATCTCCGATTTGGATGTCGGCAGGGAAAATATTCTGCTATGTCGAATTTTGTCCAAAACCTACTTTTGCGAACTAGTCCCTGGTTTTTCGCCCGATCGGAACCAAACCAGTCTAGGACAATTCTCTGGACTCTCTAGATCAATAATTATCGAAAAAAAGTTGAACTTTTGCATTTGGGTGGCTGTAACAGGCTCGTTTAGAAAAGGGGCGTGGCAAAATACACTCAAAAGCCAATAAATCCCAAATGAAAACTCAGAACTTCACCAAAATTGATGAGCATATGTGTCAGAACATGGTGAGGAAGCATGCAGAGTTTCATGGAGATCGGACCTTAGGTGGCGCTATAACTGGCAAAAAGCCCTCATTCTTATTAGGGGTTCAAGCATTTCATGCTGAAACCCTATTGTAATTGTAAGGATTCGTAAAACGCATCGTGCAGGCCAAACCGTAAGGCCTAGAGACGTGAAACCTGGCCAGATGGTAGGCCTCAGTTTGGGGACAACCTATCAGAGTATGACCCCGAATGGCCCATAGGTGGCGCTACAGCAACCAAAAGTTCAAAATTGCTCATAACTCTTAGACCGTTTGTCCCAGGATCAAGTGCCCTATATCGTTGGAATCCTTGGCTCAAGGCGGACAAAATGGCTATCTCCGATTTGGATGTCGGCAGGGAAAATATTCTGCTATGTCGAATTTTGTCCAAAACCTACTTTTGCGAACTAGTCCCTGGTTTTTCGCCCGATCGGAACCAAACCAGTCTAGGACAATTCTCTGGACTCTCTAGATCAATAATTATCGAAAAAAAGTTGAACTTTTGCATTTGGGTGGCTGTAACAGGCTCGTTTAGAAAAGGGGCGTGGCAAAATACACTCAAAAGCCAATAAATCCCAAATGAAAACTCAGAACTTCACCAAAATTGATGAGCATATGTGTCAGAACATGGTGAGGAAGCATGCAGAGTTTCATGGAGATCGGACCTTAGGTGGCGCTATAACTGGCAAAAAGCCCTCATTCTTATTAGGGGTTCAAGCATTTCATGCTGAAACCCTATTGTAATTGTAAGGATTCGTAAAACGCATCGTGCAGGCCAAACCGTAAGGCCTAGAGACGTGAAACCTGGCCAGATGGTAGGCCTCAGTTTGGGGACAACCTATCAGAGTATGACCCCGAATGGCCCATAGGTGGCGCTACAGCAACCAAAAGTTCAAAATTGCTCATAACTCTTAGACCGTTTGTCCCAGGATCAAGTGCCCTATATCGTTGGAATCCTTGGCTCAAGGCGGACAAAATGGCTATCTCCGATTTGGATGTCGGCAGGGAAAATATTCTGCTATGTCGAATTTTGTCCAAAACCTACTTTTGCGAACTAGTCCCTGGTTTTTCGCCCGATCGGAACCAAACCAGTCTAGGACAATTCTCTGGACTCTCTAGATCAATAATTATCGAAAAAAAGTTGAACTTTTGCATTTGGGTGGCTGTAACAGGCTCGTTTAGAAAAGGGGCGTGGCAAAATACACTCAAAAGCCAATAAATCCCAAATGAAAACTCAGAACTTCACCAAAATTGATGAGCATATGTGTCAGAACATGGTGAGGAAGCATGCAGAGTTTCATGGAGATCGGACCTTAGGTGGCGCTATAACTGGCAAAAAGCCCTCATTCTTATTAGGGGTTCAAGCATTTCATGCTGAAACCCTATTGTAATTGTAAGGATTCGTAAAACGCATCGTGCAGGCCAAACCGTAAGGCCTAGAGACGTGAAACCTGGCCAGATGGTAGGCCTCAGTTTGGGGACAACCTATCAGAGTATGACCCCGAATGGCCCATAGGTGGCGCTACAGCAACCAAAAGTTCAAAATTGCTCATAACTCTTAGACCGTTTGTCCCAGGATCAAGTGCCCTATATCGTTGGAATCCTTGGCTCAAGGCGGACAAAATGGCTATCTCCGATTTGGATGTCGGCAGGGAAAATATTCTGCTATGTCGAATTTTGTCCAAAACCTACTTTTGCGAACTAGTCCCTGGTTTTTCGCCCGATCGGAACCAAACCAGTCTAGGACAATTCTCTGGACTCTCTAGATCAATAATTATCGAAAAAAAGTTGAACTTTTGCATTTGGGTGGCTGTAACAGGCTCGTTTAGAAAAGGGGCGTGGCAAAATACACTCAAAAGCCAATAAATCCCAAATGAAAACTCAGAACTTCACCAAAATTGATGAGCATATGTGTCAGAACATGGTGAGGAAGCATGCAGAGTTTCATGGAGATCGGACCTTAGGTGGCGCTATAACTGGCAAAAAGCCCTCATTCTTATTAGGGGTTCAAGCATTTCATGCTGAAACCCTATTGTAATTGTAAGGATTCGTAAAACGCATCGTGCAGGCCAAACCGTAAGGCCTAGAGACGTGAAACCTGGCCAGATGGTAGGCCTCAGTTTGGGGACAACCTATCAGAGTATGACCCCGAATGGCCCATAGGTGGCGCTACAGCAACCAAAAGTTCAAAATTGCTCATAACTCTTAGACCGTTTGTCCCAGGATCAAGTGCCCTATATCGTTGGAATCCTTGGCTCAAGGCGGACAAAATGGCTATCTCCGATTTGGATGTCGGCAGGGAAAATATTCTGCTATGTCGAATTTTGTCCAAAACCTACTTTTGCGAACTAGTCCCTGGTTTTTCGCCCGATCGGAACCAAACCAGTCTAGGACAATTCTCTGGACTCTCTAGATCAATAATTATCGAAAAAAAGTTGAACTTTTGCATTTGGGTGGCTGTAACAGGCTCGTTTAGAAAAGGGGCGTGGCAAAATACACTCAAAAGCCAATAAATCCCAAATGAAAACTCAGAACTTCACCAAAATTGATGAGCATATGTGTCAGAACATGGTGAGGAAGCATGCAGAGTTTCATGGAGATCGGACCTTAGGTGGCGCTATAACTGGCAAAAAGCCCTCATTCTTATTAGGGGTTCAAGCATTTCATGCTGAAACCCTATTGTAATTGTAAGGATTCGTAAAACGCATCGTGCAGGCCAAACCGTAAGGCCTAGAGACGTGAAACCTGGCCAGATGGTAGGCCTCAGTTTGGGGACAACCTATCAGAGTATGACCCCGAATGGCCCATAGGTGGCGCTACAGCAACCAAAAGTTCAAAATTGCTCATAACTCTTAGACCGTTTGTCCCAGGATCAAGTGCCCTATATCGTTGGAATCCTTGGCTCAAGGCGGACAAAATGGCTATCTCCGATTTGGATGTCGGCAGGGAAAATATTCTGCTATGTCGAATTTTGTCCAAAACCTACTTTTGCGAACTAGTCCCTGGTTTTTCGCCCGATCGGAACCAAACCAGTCTAGGACAATTCTCTGGACTCTCTAGATCAATAATTATCGAAAAAAAGTTGAACTTTTGCATTTGGGTGGCTGTAACAGGCTCGTTTAGAAAAGGGGCGTGGCAAAATACACTCAAAAGCCAATAAATCCCAAATGAAAACTCAGAACTTCACCAAAATTGATGAGCATATGTGTCAGAACATGGTGAGGAAGCATGCAGAGTTTCATGGAGATCGGACCTTAGGTGGCGCTATAACTGGCAAAAAGCCCTCATTCTTATTAGGGGTTCAAGCATTTCATGCTGAAACCCTATTGTAATTGTAAGGATTCGTAAAACGCATCGTGCAGGCCAAACCGTAAGGCCTAGAGACGTGAAACCTGGCCAGATGGTAGGCCTCAGTTTGGGGACAACCTATCAGAGTATGACCCCGAATGGCCCATAGGTGGCGCTACAGCAACCAAAAGTTCAAAATTGCTCATAACTCTTAGACCGTTTGTCCCAGGATCAAGTGCCCTATATCGTTGGAATCCTTGGCTCAAGGCGGACAAAATGGCTATCTCCGATTTGGATGTCGGCAGGGAAAATATTCTGCTATGTCGAATTTTGTCCAAAACCTACTTTTGCGAACTAGTCCCTGGTTTTTCGCCCGATCGGAACCAAACCAGTCTAGGACAATTCTCTGGACTCTCTAGATCAATAATTATCGAAAAAAAGTTGAACTTTTGCATTTGGGTGGCTGTAACAGGCTCGTTTAGAAAAGGGGCGTGGCAAAATACACTCAAAAGCCAATAAATCCCAAATGAAAACTCAGAACTTCACCAAAATTGATGAGCATATGTGTCAGAACATGGTGAGGAAGCATGCAGAGTTTCATGGAGATCGGACCTTAGGTGGCGCTATAACTGGCAAAAAGCCCTCATTCTTATTAGGGGTTCAAGCATTTCATGCTGAAACCCTATTGTAATTGTAAGGATTCGTAAAACGCATCGTGCAGGCCAAACCGTAAGGCCTAGAGACGTGAAACCTGGCCAGATGGTAGGCCTCAGTTTGGGGACAACCTATCAGAGTATGACCCCGAATGGCCCATAGGTGGCGCTACAGCAACCAAAAGTTCAAAATTGCTCATAACTCTTAGACCGTTTGTCCCAGGATCAAGTGCCCTATATCGTTGGAATCCTTGGCTCAAGGCGGACAAAATGGCTATCTCCGATTTGGATGTCGGCAGGGAAAATATTCTGCTATGTCGAATTTTGTCCAAAACCTACTTTTGCGAACTAGTCCCTGGTTTTTCGCCCGATCGGAACCAAACCAGTCTAGGACAATTCTCTGGACTCTCTAGATCAATAATTATCGAAAAAAAGTTGAACTTTTGCATTTGGGTGGCTGTAACAGGCTCGTTTAGAAAAGGGGCGTGGCAAAATACACTCAAAAGCCAATAAATCCCAAATGAAAACTCAGAACTTCACCAAAATTGATGAGCATATGTGTCAGAACATGGTGAGGAAGCATGCAGAGTTTCATGGAGATCGGACCTTAGGTGGCGCTATAACTGGCAAAAAGCCCTCATTCTTATTAGGGGTTCAAGCATTTCATGCTGAAACCCTATTGTAATTGTAAGGATTCGTAAAACGCATCGTGCAGGCCAAACCGTAAGGCCTAGAGACGTGAAACCTGGCCAGATGGTAGGCCTCAGTTTGGGGACAACCTATCAGAGTATGACCCCGAATGGCCCATAGGTGGCGCTACAGCAACCAAAAGTTCAAAATTGCTCATAACTCTTAGACCGTTTGTCCCAGGATCAAGTGCCCTATATCGTTGGAATCCTTGGCTCAAGGCGGACAAAATGGCTATCTCCGATTTGGATGTCGGCAGGGAAAATATTCTGCTATGTCGAATTTTGTCCAAAACCTACTTTTGCGAACTAGTCCCTGGTTTTTCGCCCGATCGGAACCAAACCAGTCTAGGACAATTCTCTGGACTCTCTAGATCAATAATTATCGAAAAAAAGTTGAACTTTTGCATTTGGGTGGCTGTAACAGGCTCGTTTAGAAAAGGGGCGTGGCAAAATACACTCAAAAGCCAATAAATCCCAAATGAAAACTCAGAACTTCACCAAAATTGATGAGCATATGTGTCAGAACATGGTGAGGAAGCATGCAGAGTTTCATGGAGATCGGACCTTAGGTGGCGCTATAACTGGCAAAAAGCCCTCATTCTTATTAGGGGTTCAAGCATTTCATGCTGAAACCCTATTGTAATTGTAAGGATTCGTAAAACGCATCGTGCAGGCCAAACCGTAAGGCCTAGAGACGTGAAACCTGGCCAGATGGTAGGCCTCAGTTTGGGGACAACCTATCAGAGTATGACCCCGAATGGCCCATAGGTGGCGCTACAGCAACCAAAAGTTCAAAATTGCTCATAACTCTTAGACCGTTTGTCCCAGGATCAAGTGCCCTATATCGTTGGAATCCTTGGCTCAAGGCGGACAAAATGGCTATCTCCGATTTGGATGTCGGCAGGGAAAATATTCTGCTATGTCGAATTTTGTCCAAAACCTACTTTTGCGAACTAGTCCCTGGTTTTTCGCCCGATCGGAACCAAACCAGTCTAGGACAATTCTCTGGACTCTCTAGATCAATAATTATCGAAAAAAAGTTGAACTTTTGCATTTGGGTGGCTGTAACAGGCTCGTTTAGAAAAGGGGCGTGGCAAAATACACTCAAAAGCCAATAAATCCCAAATGAAAACTCAGAACTTCACCAAAATTGATGAGCATATGTGTCAGAACATGGTGAGGAAGCATGCAGAGTTTCATGGAGATCGGACCTTAGGTGGCGCTATAACTGGCAAAAAGCCCTCATTCTTATTAGGGGTTCAAGCATTTCATGCTGAAACCCTATTGTAATTGTAAGGATTCGTAAAACGCATCGTGCAGGCCAAACCGTAAGGCCTAGAGACGTGAAACCTGGCCAGATGGTAGGCCTCAGTTTGGGGACAACCTATCAGAGTATGACCCCGAATGGCCCATAGGTGGCGCTACAGCAACCAAAAGTTCAAAATTGCTCATAACTCTTAGACCGTTTGTCCCAGGATCAAGTGCCCTATATCGTTGGAATCCTTGGCTCAAGGCGGACAAAATGGCTATCTCCGATTTGGATGTCGGCAGGGAAAATATTCTGCTATGTCGAATTTTGTCCAAAACCTACTTTTGCGAACTAGTCCCTGGTTTTTCGCCCGATCGGAACCAAACCAGTCTAGGACAATTCTCTGGACTCTCTAGATCAATAATTATCGAAAAAAAGTTGAACTTTTGCATTTGGGTGGCTGTAACAGGCTCGTTTAGAAAAGGGGCGTGGCAAAATACACTCAAAAGCCAATAAATCCCAAATGAAAACTCAGAACTTCACCAAAATTGATGAGCATATGTGTCAGAACATGGTGAGGAAGCATGCAGAGTTTCATGGAGATCGGACCTTAGGTGGCGCTATAACTGGCAAAAAGCCCTCATTCTTATTAGGGGTTCAAGCATTTCATGCTGAAACCCTATTGTAATTGTAAGGATTCGTAAAACGCATCGTGCAGGCCAAACCGTAAGGCCTAGAGACGTGAAACCTGGCCAGATGGTAGGCCTCAGTTTGGGGACAACCTATCAGAGTATGACCCCGAATGGCCCATAGGTGGCGCTACAGCAACCAAAAGTTCAAAATTGCTCATAACTCTTAGACCGTTTGTCCCAGGATCAAGTGCCCTATATCGTTGGAATCCTTGGCTCAAGGCGGACAAAATGGCTATCTCCGATTTGGATGTCGGCAGGGAAAATATTCTGCTATGTCGAATTTTGTCCAAAACCTACTTTTGCGAACTAGTCCCTGGTTTTTCGCCCGATCGGAACCAAACCAGTCTAGGACAATTCTCTGGACTCTCTAGATCAATAATTATCGAAAAAAAGTTGAACTTTTGCATTTGGGTGGCTGTAACAGGCTCGTTTAGAAAAGGGGCGTGGCAAAATACACTCAAAAGCCAATAAATCCCAAATGAAAACTCAGAACTTCACCAAAATTGATGAGCATATGTGTCAGAACATGGTGAGGAAGCATGCAGAGTTTCATGGAGATCGGACCTTAGGTGGCGCTATAACTGGCAAAAAGCCCTCATTCTTATTAGGGGTTCAAGCATTTCATGCTGAAACCCTATTGTAATTGTAAGGATTCGTAAAACGCATCGTGCAGGCCAAACCGTAAGGCCTAGAGACGTGAAACCTGGCCAGATGGTAGGCCTCAGTTTGGGGACAACCTATCAGAGTATGACCCCGAATGGCCCATAGGTGGCGCTACAGCAACCAAAAGTTCAAAATTGCTCATAACTCTTAGACCGTTTGTCCCAGGATCAAGTGCCCTATATCGTTGGAATCCTTGGCTCAAGGCGGACAAAATGGCTATCTCCGATTTGGATGTCGGCAGGGAAAATATTCTGCTATGTCGAATTTTGTCCAAAACCTACTTTTGCGAACTAGTCCCTGGTTTTTCGCCCGATCGGAACCAAACCAGTCTAGGACAATTCTCTGGACTCTCTAGATCAATAATTATCGAAAAAAAGTTGAACTTTTGCATTTGGGTGGCTGTAACAGGCTCGTTTAGAAAAGGGGCGTGGCAAAATACACTCAAAAGCCAATAAATCCCAAATGAAAACTCAGAACTTCACCAAAATTGATGAGCATATGTGTCAGAACATGGTGAGGAAGCATGCAGAGTTTCATGGAGATCGGACCTTAGGTGGCGCTATAACTGGCAAAAAGCCCTCATTCTTATTAGGGGTTCAAGCATTTCATGCTGAAACCCTATTGTAATTGTAAGGATTCGTAAAACGCATCGTGCAGGCCAAACCGTAAGGCCTAGAGACGTGAAACCTGGCCAGATGGTAGGCCTCAGTTTGGGGACAACCTATCAGAGTATGACCCCGAATGGCCCATAGGTGGCGCTACAGCAACCAAAAGTTCAAAATTGCTCATAACTCTTAGACCGTTTGTCCCAGGATCAAGTGCCCTATATCGTTGGAATCCTTGGCTCAAGGCGGACAAAATGGCTATCTCCGATTTGGATGTCGGCAGGGAAAATATTCTGCTATGTCGAATTTTGTCCAAAACCTACTTTTGCGAACTAGTCCCTGGTTTTTCGCCCGATCGGAACCAAACCAGTCTAGGACAATTCTCTGGACTCTCTAGATCAATAATTATCGAAAAAAAGTTGAACTTTTGCATTTGGGTGGCTGTAACAGGCTCGTTTAGAAAAGGGGCGTGGCAAAATACACTCAAAAGCCAATAAATCCCAAATGAAAACTCAGAACTTCACCAAAATTGATGAGCATATGTGTCAGAACATGGTGAGGAAGCATGCAGAGTTTCATGGAGATCGGACCTTAGGTGGCGCTATAACTGGCAAAAAGCCCTCATTCTTATTAGGGGTTCAAGCATTTCATGCTGAAACCCTATTGTAATTGTAAGGATTCGTAAAACGCATCGTGCAGGCCAAACCGTAAGGCCTAGAGACGTGAAACCTGGCCAGATGGTAGGCCTCAGTTTGGGGACAACCTATCAGAGTATGACCCCGAATGGCCCATAGGTGGCGCTACAGCAACCAAAAGTTCAAAATTGCTCATAACTCTTAGACCGTTTGTCCCAGGATCAAGTGCCCTATATCGTTGGAATCCTTGGCTCAAGGCGGACAAAATGGCTATCTCCGATTTGGATGTCGGCAGGGAAAATATTCTGCTATGTCGAATTTTGTCCAAAACCTACTTTTGCGAACTAGTCCCTGGTTTTTCGCCCGATCGGAACCAAACCAGTCTAGGACAATTCTCTGGACTCTCTAGATCAATAATTATCGAAAAAAAGTTGAACTTTTGCATTTGGGTGGCTGTAACAGGCTCGTTTAGAAAAGGGGCGTGGCAAAATACACTCAAAAGCCAATAAATCCCAAATGAAAACTCAGAACTTCACCAAAATTGATGAGCATATGTGTCAGAACATGGTGAGGAAGCATGCAGAGTTTCATGGAGATCGGACCTTAGGTGGCGCTATAACTGGCAAAAAGCCCTCATTCTTATTAGGGGTTCAAGCATTTCATGCTGAAACCCTATTGTAATTGTAAGGATTCGTAAAACGCATCGTGCAGGCCAAACCGTAAGGCCTAGAGACGTGAAACCTGGCCAGATGGTAGGCCTCAGTTTGGGGACAACCTATCAGAGTATGACCCCGAATGGCCCATAGGTGGCGCTACAGCAACCAAAAGTTCAAAATTGCTCATAACTCTTAGACCGTTTGTCCCAGGATCAAGTGCCCTATATCGTTGGAATCCTTGGCTCAAGGCGGACAAAATGGCTATCTCCGATTTGGATGTCGGCAGGGAAAATATTCTGCTATGTCGAATTTTGTCCAAAACCTACTTTTGCGAACTAGTCCCTGGTTTTTCGCCCGATCGGAACCAAACCAGTCTAGGACAATTCTCTGGACTCTCTAGATCAATAATTATCGAAAAAAAGTTGAACTTTTGCATTTGGGTGGCTGTAACAGGCTCGTTTAGAAAAGGGGCGTGGCAAAATACACTCAAAAGCCAATAAATCCCAAATGAAAACTCAGAACTTCACCAAAATTGATGAGCATATGTGTCAGAACATGGTGAGGAAGCATGCAGAGTTTCATGGAGATCGGACCTTAGGTGGCGCTATAACTGGCAAAAAGCCCTCATTCTTATTAGGGGTTCAAGCATTTCATGCTGAAACCCTATTGTAATTGTAAGGATTCGTAAAACGCATCGTGCAGGCCAAACCGTAAGGCCTAGAGACGTGAAACCTGGCCAGATGGTAGGCCTCAGTTTGGGGACAACCTATCAGAGTATGACCCCGAATGGCCCATAGGTGGCGCTACAGCAACCAAAAGTTCAAAATTGCTCATAACTCTTAGACCGTTTGTCCCAGGATCAAGTGCCCTATATCGTTGGAATCCTTGGCTCAAGGCGGACAAAATGGCTATCTCCGATTTGGATGTCGGCAGGGAAAATATTCTGCTATGTCGAATTTTGTCCAAAACCTACTTTTGCGAACTAGTCCCTGGTTTTTCGCCCGATCGGAACCAAACCAGTCTAGGACAATTCTCTGGACTCTCTAGATCAATAATTATCGAAAAAAAGTTGAACTTTTGCATTTGGGTGGCTGTAACAGGCTCGTTTAGAAAAGGGGCGTGGCAAAATACACTCAAAAGCCAATAAATCCCAAATGAAAACTCAGAACTTCACCAAAATTGATGAGCATATGTGTCAGAACATGGTGAGGAAGCATGCAGAGTTTCATGGAGATCGGACCTTAGGTGGCGCTATAACTGGCAAAAAGCCCTCATTCTTATTAGGGGTTCAAGCATTTCATGCTGAAACCCTATTGTAATTGTAAGGATTCGTAAAACGCATCGTGCAGGCCAAACCGTAAGGCCTAGAGACGTGAAACCTGGCCAGATGGTAGGCCTCAGTTTGGGGACAACCTATCAGAGTATGACCCCGAATGGCCCATAGGTGGCGCTACAGCAACCAAAAGTTCAAAATTGCTCATAACTCTTAGACCGTTTGTCCCAGGATCAAGTGCCCTATATCGTTGGAATCCTTGGCTCAAGGCGGACAAAATGGCTATCTCCGATTTGCTCGCCCTTCAGGCGCCAATTTCGAGTAAATTGCATTTTTTTGAAAAACCTATTTTTGCGAACTTCTTCTAGGTTTTTGGCCCGATCGGAACCAAACCACAGCAAGAATATTCTTTGGAGTCTGACAATCAATAATCATCCAAAAAATTCAACATTTCAATTAACGGTCGATAAGGGGAACCAAAATCTTTGATGGCACCAGGGCCACTTTTACTAAAACGGTTATAAATTGTGAACGGAAAGAGATTTTTTTGCTAAACTTGGTATACATCTTCCTGAGCTCAATCTGAGATCACTTGAAAAAAATCACAACAATTGGCCACTAGGTGGCACTATAAAACGGTTATAACTTGTGAACAGAAAGAGATATTTTCGCTAAACTTGGGACACAAGTTCATAAGCTCAATCTGAGTTGACATGAAAAAAATCGTGATAATTGGCCACTTGGTGGCGCTATAACAGTGAAAAAAATCATGAAAATAGCTATAAGCGCACCCAACCGTTAGTCTACTGAAAATTGGCACGCAGTGTCTTTGTCCAGGGTGCCATGATAGTCCATAGCCGCTTTCCGACCGGAGGAACCTTTTCACAGTTCCTAGAACTATTGGCTATAGTACCCGGATGTCGGCGTGTTCGCACCGCAGGAACTAGGAACGATTTTAGTTCTAGGAACTCCATTTGTAGGAACTAATTTAGGTCCTACTTCAGAGTAGGGTCTAAACCAGCACTATAGGAACTATCCGTGACGTTAGTGTACGCTGATTGACCGAACGCACGCGGAACACCAGCACCCGCCATTTTTAAAACAGCTAGAATGTAAACACATTATAGCCTATATATTTACTCCATAAACTAACTATACAAACATGGAAAACAGTGATAGATGGGTCTCTAAACCTTAAATGCTGAAGAGAAAATCCAACGCAACTTTGAGGGGACCAAGCCAAACATGATTATGTAGGCTAATAACCTTTTTTCATATACTGTCTACTTTCCATAACAGTTCTATCTAATAAGATATTAAACAGTACTGTTAGACAGATCGCTAACTAATAAACACAGAGAATGCGAGCATTGTTTGCTCTGGCGTTCTCAGCGCCGCCAAAATAAAGGTCCGTCGCGCCGTCAAAATAAAAGTCACCGTGCTTGCGTCACTCCCTTACCCCTCCTACCAGCTCCTATGGCCACTTGGCCAGTGCGAACGCAAACAGCAAAACCGAGTTTGGAGGAGAGTAGTTCTTAGAACTGTTTAGAAGTGGACAGTTCCTAGAACTAAGTTCCTAGAACTACTTTGTCGGAAAGCGGCTTATGAGAACATTGGTGTATCTCAAAAAACTCAGTATATGTCATTGGCACAATGCCTTGAAGGAGCCTTAGAAGTTTCAAGCCCGTGTTTTTTTCACAGGAGTGACCTCCTAAGAATCCTTGCCGAGTCCAACAATACCAAACATGCCAGGTTTCGCCTTATGGTTTTTATAAGTGTCATTTAAGGCTTTAAAAAATTGTGGTTATCTTCAAAGTCTGATCGAGACAACAACAGAAAAACAAAGGAAATTTGAAAACATAGGTAAATAGCTAAACAATAACGCCAAAATGTTAAAATTATGATAGGAACTGACAAAAAAATAAATTAAATCCAATCAATTTCACCCATGGATCATTTTGATGCTCTCACATGTTTGAAATGAACAATGATGGATTGTGATGAAATTTGTTTTAAATTGGGACTGGCGAATCCCCGTCCATACTGTCAATGACCGTTCACAAAGACCCGCCTACTTTAGTTACTGTTGCTATGTCTCACAAGCGACGCCACTCTCACACCACACCAAGTTCTCACGCAGTGAAAAATACATTGCGGATCAGAGAAAAGACTGCGCGCTGACAGACAAGTACTTTTGATATGAAACAAAGTCTCACCTTTCAAATGTAGTCATTTTTTAGAGACATTTAAACAATAAATACCGTTTTGTGACTCTTTAATGTGTCTGACAGATCGCTGTAGACTCGAGGCTCAGTTAAAGCTGCTTGTGAACCGATCATCTCTTCCTTCTAGTTAATTTATAGCATTAAAATAAACATGAATGAACATAAAAGGAATGTTGTTTTAAAGTGCTAAAACGTCAGTACACTTTGTTTTTCAAATTTAAATCCTCCAATGTTAATCTACTAACTCTCCTGACTGCTTTGTTGGACAAAATGGCAGATTATGATTAGTCAGATCGCCTGTCAATCAAACTCCCTGCGAAGGGTCAATTGAGAATGCCTGTGCGCACAATCCTGATCTAATCGACAACTTTGCAGTTGCACATAGGAAAGCCCGGAAAATCCCGCTATAATGTAAGAGAGCATCTTTTTTATGTATTTGGACCTAGGCCTAACAATGTTTTATAGTGTATTCAGGCAAGACTATAAGAAGACTCAGGCAAAAGGTGCTATAACTGTAAAAACGCTTTAAAACCATATATTTCCTATGTTAAATTGCCTGTTTTGGCTGTAAATGGTCTTTTCCATCTATGATGTCAGTGGTTAAATGCTTGCTAAATAAAACTTAATGTCTTTTGATGCTTTTGTGCTTAAAGGCCTTAAAAGCCATAACTGCTTGAACCCCGATAAATGCTGCTTGCAGCTTTAATTATTATTATTATTATTCTTCCCTAAAACGCATCGTGCAGCCAAAACCGTAAGGCCTAGAGACGTGATACTTGGTCAAATGGTAGTAGTATTGCTCGCTACTCAGATACACGGACTTAGCCAAATCGGCCCATAGGTGGCGCTACAGCAACCAAAAGCGCGAAACTGCTCAGAACTCCTAGACCGTATGTCGTAGACTCAAGTGTCTTATATCATTGGGAAGCTGGATGCCTGACGAACAAAACGTATATCTCCGATTTCATTTCCGCCATGATAGATTTTCCGCCATTTTGAATTTTGCCAAAAACCTACTTTTGCGAACTAGTCCTAGGTTTTTCGCCCGATCGGAACCAACCCAGTACAGAAATGTTCTCTGGAGTCTGAATATCAATAATTATCGAAAAAAAGTTGAAATTTCGATTCACGGACGCTAAGGGGCGCCAAAACGTACGTTGTGGGAGGGGCCTATTTTACTAAAATGGCTATAACTCCAGAAGTAAATGAGGTATCTTCACCAAACTCGGTACACATGTGTAAGAGGTCAATCTGAGGTCACAGTAAAAAAATCGCGGCGATTGGCCACATGGTGGCGCTATAACATGAAAAAAACATAAAACAGGCTTTAACCACCTGACCGTTAGTCCGATTGACTTGAAAATTGGTATGCAGTGTCTTGGCCCAAGGTGTCATGTATGTCTATGAGGACATTGGTGTATCTCAAAAAACATGGCCGCCATCGGCCAATGAAGTTTGAGCACCTATTAGACAAGGTTAACGGAGGCCGATCGGAACGAAACTCGATGGGCATGTTCAACTCATAGCCCTAGAGGTCTGTAAGAATTTTGAAAGAAATCGGCCACTAGTTGGCGCTAACGAGTTTTACGGCTCTGTAATCACGTGGTGTTACACTTATTGTCACAAAATGCATATCATTTGATAGATCTGCTCATGCTGAACAACATTGCCTCTAGAACCATAGCTGTCAATCAAATCGTTCATTAATTATTCGCGAATATGTTAAAAACCTACTTTTGCGAACTAGTCCCTGGTTTTTCGCCCGATCGGAACCAGACCAGTCTAGGACAATTCTCTGGACGCTCTAGATCAATAATTATCGAAAAAAAGTTGAACTTTTGAATTTTTCGTATGGCTATAATTGGGTCATAAAGAAAATGGGCGTGGCAAAATGCACTCAAAAGCTTATAAATCCTAAACGAAAACTCAGAACTTCACAAAAATTGGTGAGCATATGTGCCATAATATTCTAAACAAGCATGCCAAATTTCATGTTGATCGGACCATAGGTGGCGCTATAACTGTTAAAAAGGTTTGAAAACCATATATTTCCTATGGTAAATTGCCTGTATTGGCTGTAAATGGACTTTTCCATCTATTATTTCAGTGGTTAAAAGCTTTCTAAATAAAACTTAATGTCTTAAATGCTTATGTGCTTAAAGGCCTTAAATGCTTGAACCCCGATAAATGCTGCTTGCAGCTTTAATTGTTTATTATTATTATTATTATTTTTTTTTTTTTTTTTTTTTTTCTACTTCTCGGGCACTTTTGGGGCCCTTAACATGCTCAAAAACTCTTGAAATTTTGCACACACGTCAGAACCCGCGGCCATCAGGGCCGGACTGAAGCTGGTACCCGGGCGTGGCAAGGGGACTCGACAGCGCCCCCTGCAATGGTGTCTGAAAACTTGGTCCATAAATCAAACACGCTTGCATGTAATAATATGAAACTCAGTACACATATAGATCTCATCGGGCCGAACAACTTTCGTGCTCTAAGTTTTACACCAGCCCAACAGGAAGTCGGATATTATACGTTGTTTGGAAAACGCATATAATGGAATGTGAAATACTCCTCCTAAGGAATTCATCCGATCACCACCAAACTCGGTGTGAATGAAGTCAAGACATTGAGGATGCTAAATTGCGAACGGATTTTTGATATCTCGAACGGTTTGGCCGTGGCGAGGAAACGAATTTATGGCGAATAATGGGACACAGGACGTGTGTTATAACTTCTGCATACATTAACTGATCTTGATGAAACTTCAGCAGTGTGTTCGTTGTAAGAGGCCAATCACATGGATGTGACTATTGTGAGTCAAAGTTATAGCGCCACCAACTGGCAACAGAAAATGTGTCACTTTCAAAATGGTTTGAAATCACCCTCTTATTTTTACCCGATTTGCTTAAAACTTTATGTGTATAATGTAGACACACGGCAGATGTAGACCTGTGAAAGGATTATTTATATCTTAGATACTGTTGCCGTGGCAACGCATCAAACTTTAATATTCTTTTCGGATGCTTTTGAGACTCTTAACATACTTGAAATTGGATGAAACTCGACAGACACATCACATTTATTATCCAGTAGACATGTGCAAAGTTTCAGAAACGGGCATGGTGAGGGGCTCAGTAGCGCCACCTTTAGTCAAAAATGGGGGCTTAGTTTTAAGAAGAGTCACAAAAATCGTTATGTATATTGTTCTCATCAAGCCGGACAACTTTCTAATTTATAGTCATAAGCTGTGACCAACAGGAAGTGAGATATTTTGGTTTGAATGTGATTTTTTGGAGAATTCTCTCCCTCTCTCTCTCTGCCTCTGCGTCTCTGTGTGTGTGAGGGGTGGGGGGATTTGTCTTTTGAGTGAGATTTGTTTAAAATTCCTGTTTTTCAAGGTTTCAGGGGCTTTTGGGGCCTTTAACGTGCTCAAAAACTCTTGAAACTTTGCACACAGGTCAGAACCCGCGGCCATCAGGGCCGGGCTGAAGCTGGTACCCGGGCGTGGCAGGGGGGCTCAACAGCGCCCCCTGGAACGGGATCCGAACACTTGTCCATAAATCAAACACACTTGCATGTAATGATATGAAACTCGGTACACATATAGATCTCATCGGGCCGAACAACTTTCGTGCTCTAAATTTTACGCCAGCCCAACAGGAAGTCGGCAATTATGGGTTGTTTGGAGAACGCTTGCTGTGGAATTTGAAACACTTCTCCTAGAGAATTAATTAAATCGCCACCAAACTCGGTGTGCATGAAGTCAAGACATTGAGGATGCTAAATTGCGGACGGATTTTTGATATCTCAAACGGTTTGGCCGTGGCGAGGACACGAATTTATGGCGAGAAAAGAGAAACACGAAGTGTTATAACTTCTGCACACATTAACTGATCTTGATGAAACTTCAGCAGTGTGTTCGTGGTAAGAGGCCGATCAGATGGATGTGACTATTGTGAGTCAAAGTTATAGCGCCACCAACTGGCAGCAGGAAGTGTGTCACTTTCAAAATGTTTTTGACAAAAGTGGGGGGGTTAGTTTTACCCACAATTACAAAAATCAGTACGTATATTGGTCTCATCGAGCCGGACAACTTTCTAATTTACAGGCATTAGCTGCAACCAACAGGAAGTCAGATATTTTGGTCTGAATATGGATTTTTTGTTATATCAGCCTCTGAGTTTTTAGTTACTCCTCCTAAAAGGTTTATTTTATTCCCACCAAACTTTTTCAACATGATAAAAATATATTAATGATGCTAAATTGTAAACGGATATTGAATATCTCAAACGGTTTTGCTATGGCGAGGGATTAAATTAATGTCAAAAAGGAAGCAGGAAACATCTCATAACTTCTAAAAATGTAATTATACACCATTTATTTTTATATAAAATTATACAAATATTAGAACTAAACCTATTTTATTCTGTTTTTGCAATTCAAGAAGTATGAAAAAGTTAAAAACAGGCTATTTAGTGCTATTTGGTTCAACAAAAAAGCAAACATAGGGCTATACTGCCCTCTTGTGTCCAAAAGGATATCAAAATAGTATTTAAAACGTTTTACTAGGTAGGCCTATTGTATTTAAATATAAATTTATTAGGTATATGACTGTGAGGATATTTTCCCATCGGTTAATCGACGTGTGACACGAGCGGGTGCTTTTAAATCGCTAATATAAAAGTGAAAGTAAAAAACGGACGTCCGCACGGACATTGATAATGGTGCACGTTGGAAAAAATGACACTTTTAAACATAACACTAAACCGCCATTAGGTGTCGCCAGGCGACCATCTTAATGAGCGAGTCATTGATTCATTCGTTCAAACGATTCGTTCCAATGACTGAGTCATTCATGATTGAGACAGATGTTTATGGATTGACCATTGAATCATTGAATCCCCCTCTGGGGACCAAAAACGCGCCGGCGCGTTTTGCTCGTTTTTTTTTTTAGCAATGAAAAATAAACAC
>JAKJND010000038.1:97500-102000 GCA_022829025.1 Squalius cephalus | reverse complement strand
TCTTTAAAAATCCAAATCTTTTCTCCCAGCATTACATTTACATCCTTTTCATCTTTTTCCTCTTCCATAGTTTCAATTTTTGTTATCCATTGCTTAGGTATTGCATGTTTTATAATTTCATACTTGTTTTTTATTTCTTGTCTACTAATGTCCTCTTTTGCTTCCTCCATCACATCTATAATGTACTGCATCGGTAAAAAACCTTCTTTGTATTCATATAAAACATCTCTAACTTTAACTATTCCAACTATCAACCATTTTTTAAAATAAATCTCCTTCCCTTGGTTTAAAATGCCAGTGTTTAGGAATAAAGGCTGATTTAAAATGCTTTCTCTTCCATGCAAATTGTACCGTACATTTACTAAAAATTTCCCCCAAGCACTTAAAACCTCTCTATAAAACTTTGGCAAACCCTCCGTCATCCACTCTTTTGTTCTCATCCATAAAATATTGTCCCCCAGATTAAAATTCCCACATTTATTTAAAAAATACTCCATTGTTGTTTTCCATTCTGCTTTATTTCTTTCATCCAGATACTTTTTAACCAATTTAACTCTTAGACTATTCTTCCTTTGCTCCACATCCATTAATCCCAAACCTCCTTTATCTACCACCCCTATTAAAGTATTGTATGCAATTCTGGCCGGTTTCCCTTCCCATAAAAAGTCTAAAAAACATCTTTTCAACCTTTTTTCCACCCACACTGGCATAGATGTCACATATAAAAAATACCACAATTTTGATGACATTAAAACATTCAGGATTAAGACCTTCCCCTTTAGATTAAGAGTCCTCAGTTTCCAAAAGTTCATTCTTCTTTCAATGCTTCCCACTATTTCTTCCCACATGTTTTCTCTCACTTTTTCTTCATCTTTCCCTATTAAAATCCCTAAAATCTTCATTTCTTGAACTTCCTTGAATTTAAAATTCTCTGTTAAGTTCACCGTCTTTCCAAATCTCATGTACACTGTTTTTTCTTCATTTACTTTTCCTCCCGACCCCTTACAAAACCTCTGTACTATTTCCATTATTTTTTTAACACTTTCTTCTCCCCTCACAATAATTGTTGTGTCATCAGCATATTGAAAACTTTTATTATCCTTTATGATTTCTTCAATCTCTATTCCTTTTATCCTCTTTTCTTGTTTTATTGCTAGTCCAAGCGGTTCTGCCACCAACGAGTACAAAAGGGCCGATAAAGGACAACCTTGTCTTATTGATCGAGTTATTCTAAAACATTTAGTCAAAAAGCCATTACATTTTATTCTTGTCACGGCTCCCTTATATAAAATACGAACCCATTTAATAAAATTCTCCCCAAACCCAAAACTTTTTAAAACGTCAAAAAGATACTTATGTTCTACCCTGTCAAATGCTTTTTCGAAATCTAAACTAATTATGTAACCCTCTTTCTTTTTATCTCGCATGTACCTTATCGTGTCTTTTATACTCATTATTGTATCTGCAATGTCTTTTCCTTTTACTCCATATACCTGGTTTGTTGTGATTATCATTGGCATTATCTCTTTCAGTCTATTTGCTAAAATTTTTGCTAAAATCTTTAAGTCAGTATTAAGCATTGTGATAGGTCTATAGTTTTTTAGCTCTGTTTTTTCCCCCTTCTTCTTATATATTAGTTTCATCAATCCCATCCCCATTCTTAACATCATTTCACCTTTTTCAAAAATCTCTTTATAAACATCCATTAAAACATTTGTTATTATGTCTTTAAAAGTTACATAAAACTCACTTCCTAAACCATCAATCCCTGGACTTTTCCTTTTGTTCAGTTCATTTATAGCTTTTTCTATTTCTTCTTTACTTATGCTTCTATCACACTCTTCCTTCTCTTCTTCACCTACTTTTGTTTTTATTAATTCCATTAGTTCCTTTTTTTCTTCCTCCTTTACTCCTTCTGCACTAAAAAGCTTTTCAAAATATTCTCTTGTTTCATTCAAAATTTCCCCACTTGTTTCTATTATTTCACCATTTCCCTTTTTTATTCCTTTTATCATTTCTGATCTTCCTTTTTTTCTTTCCAAATCAAAAAAAAACTTTGTACATTTTTCCCCTTCTACCAAATATTTTGCTTTACTTCTCAACATTGCTCCTTTATATTTATTTTCTTCAATCTCTTTCAGTTCTTCCTGTATTTCTTTTATTTTTTGTACATCTTGCACTTCATCATCTATTTGCTTCTCCAACCTTTCTCTTATTTTTTTTTCTTTATTTCTTTTACATTTATGTATTAACGTACAATATTTTATAGTGTTTTTTTTCACTAAAAATTTTACATTCTCCCACCAAATTCTTTTGTCTTCTACATACATCCCACTTTCTTTTTCTTCTTCAATCATCTTTTTTATTGTTAAAACATAATGTTCATCTTTTAAAATGTTTGTATTTAAAACCCATACACCCGGCCCTCTTTTTCCTGTATCCCAATCCAACTGTACAAAAAACGGCTTGTGGTCACTCAAACTTGTTTCTTCATACCTTAACTTCTCTATAAAACCTTCTATATTCCTTGTACATAAAACCAAATCTATTCTTGTTTGACACATAAAATTCCCTACAATTTGTCTTCTAGAAAATTCCCTTTTCTTTTCATTCCTTTCCCTCCACACATCTATCATATTGTTCTCCTCCATCAATGACTTTAACTCTTTCCTTCCTGTGTCACTTTTAAAAACCATACCATCTGCCATATCTTGTTTGCTAAAAACAGTATTAAAATCCCCCAGCATAATAATATCTTTATAATTCCTTAAAAATCTCTTAACCATGTTAAAATATTCTCTTTTTTCCTTTTCTTCATTTGGTGCATGTACGTTAACAAATAAAATGTTTTTCTCTTCAAAGGTAATTTCCACTGCCATACATTTTCCCATTTTGTCTTTATATATTTCTTTACCACTTATACCACTATTTTCTCTTATTAAAATCGCCACCCCTCTGCCATATCTTTCATCACCATTATTATACAAGAATTCTCCTTTCCATCTTTTTCTCATTTCATTTATACACCCCTCTCTCCAGTTTGTTTCTTGTAGCAAAATTATATCCTCTTGTTGACACATTTCTTTTACTTTATCAAATTTGTTGACATTTAAAAGACCTCTCGCATTAAAAGTCACAATCCTCAGAACCATGAGGCAGAGAAAAACATACAAATAACTGTACATTCATCATTCCATCTCCCCAAAGTCCTTTAGCAGTTCATACCTATTCACATTTCTCAATGTGTCCTCTTTAACTGTTTTTTTCCTTGCAACCCCCAAACATGGTTTTACCTTAATTGATCTCCTTCTTTTCATTAGTTTCACTTTTTGGTCCTCTTTTTCCTCTTCTCTGTCACTCTCAGCAGTCTTTTGATCATTTACAATTTTTGTCTGTTCGCTTCCATCCATAGAAATTCCACGGACTTCCGGCATGTATGTTTGCATTTCTACTTGGTCATCTTGTTGTTCTTGTTCTTCCTGTGAGTTACATTCCTCTCTCTGTTCTCCTTCGTCCTTTTCTGTTGTTACATCTACCTGTGTCATCGTTGTTCCTTCCTCCTGTTCCTTTTCGCTGTCCCCCTCATGCACCTGCCTTTTTACTCCATCTTCTTCCTCGTCCTCATTTCTCATCCAGCATTCACATTTGTTGAGCACTTCCTTGCAATCCGGGCACTTCACTGCTCTGCAGTCCCTCGCAAAATGTCCCCTCTCGCTGCACTTGTAGCACTTGTAATCCGGGCAGTCTTTCACAATGTGGTCCGGGCTCATGCACAGTCTGCAGGTCTTAACCTGATGACTATGCATCACCCGAAAGTACTGTGGTCCTTCTGCCGTCTCAAGCTTAGTGCTATACGGGAGTGAGATCACTTCTCTGGGGAACCTGGTTTTTACAAATCTTGTTCCATCCTCGATACTTGTGCCCGGATAGACTCGCCTTTTTATCTTAGAGACGGGGAAAACCCCCCATCCTTCCAGTTTTTTAAAAATGTCCTCATCGTCCATATAAACAGGCAGGTGCATGAATGAAACCACATATTCTCTGTTTTGGAGTTTTTGTACCTCACAGTTTTCCCCTTTGATGATTAGTCCATCCATCAGCTCCTCCGTGTCTTCTTCTTTCTCCAACGTCACCTCGTATTTATGCATTTGTTTAGGTCGAACCGCCAAGATTTTCCCATCTCCAATTTTCTCTGTCACCGCTTTGATAATATCTTCCGCCCTTGCGTCACTCACATCTGTTAAATCCACTGTAATTGTTGCTTCTTTTGCATAAACTCTTTTCACTTTTTCTTTCCTTACTTCTTTATCCTTTCCATGTCCAGCTCGTCGTCTTTGATCCAGTCCAGTTTCATTTCCAGTTGGTGTTCCTTCTGCCATTGCTGTGGTCATTGCCGTTAATCCATCCATTTTAAATAAAAGAACAAAAACACGATTAAACTCCCCCCAAACAGCGTAAGCTGCTGGGAGGAAAACTCAAACAAACAAAAAAAATAAAGCA
>JAKJND010000038.1:77500-90000 GCA_022829025.1 Squalius cephalus | reverse complement strand
AACTCCATTCTTTTATCTTGATTTATAAAAAACACTTCAATTCTTCCCTCTTTCTCTCCTCCCCTCTCTATTTCATTCAACCACTCAGTTGGTATTGCCTTTTTCATCTCTTCATATTGTTTTTTAACACAAGTTATGTCATACTCTTCTTTTGCCTCTTCTAACTCATCAATTATCGCTTGTACAGGTAAAAAACCGTCTCTTATCTCATATAATATATCCCTCACCCTTGAAATTCCAACCTCCCACCATTTCTTAATAAACATTTCTTTCCCATTATTCACAACATTTTTGTTAAAAAACAGTGGTTGATTTAAAATCTCTTTTCTCCCCTCTGGTTTAAAATCTATTTTTGAGAGGAAAAAACCCCAAGCTTTTAAAACTTCCTTATAAAAATCTGGTACTTCTTTAAACATCCACTCCTTCATTTTCATCCATAAAACACTGTCCCCCAGTTTAAACTCTCCACATTTGTTCAGAAAATATGTCATCGTTTCTTTCCATTCCCCTTTTTCTTCTTCGTCTAGATATTTTCTCACCACTTTGATTCTCATACTTTTCTTCTTTAATTGCACATCCGCTAACCCCATCCCTCCTTTATCTAAGTGTCCAATCAGAGTGTTATAGGCAACTCTTGGGGTTTTTTTCTCCCATATAAATTCTGTAACACATCTTTTCAGCCTCATTTCTACCCACTTTGGTATTGCACTCACAGATAAAACATACCATAGTTTAGACAGCATTAATGTGTTTACTACTATAATTTTCCCTTTCAAACTTAGAGCCCTTCCTCTCCAAAAAATTAATTTCTTCTCCATTTCTCCCACCAACATTTCCAACAT
Organism: Squalius cephalus; assembly: GCA_022829025.1. NCBI lineage: Eukaryota > Metazoa > Chordata > Actinopteri > Cypriniformes > Leuciscidae > Squalius > Squalius cephalus. Next base: position 89,158 of record JAKJND010000038.1, on the reverse strand, counting down.
TCTTTCTCTTGCCCCTTTCTCATCTTTCCCTAAAGTCACTCCCAGAATTTTAGTCTCCTGTACCTCTAAAAAATTAAAAAGCCCACCTAAGTTTGGTACCCTACCAAAACTCATATACACCGTCTTTTCTTCATTCACTTTTGCACCTGTACCTTTACCATACTTCTCTACTTTCTTCATTACCTCTTTTACACTTTCCAAATCTTTTAATATCAACGTAGTGTCATCAGCATATTGGAATATCTTTTTATCCTCCTTTCCCTCTTCTATTCTAATACCTTTTATATTTTGAGCCTTTTTTATCATCAACCCTAATGGTTCTGCTACTAAGGTATAAAGTTGAGATGAAAGTGGACATCCTTGCCTAATAGATCTAGTGATTTTAAAAGGTTCCGTTAAAAAGCCATTGCACTTAACTTTTGTCATTGCGTTATTATACAAAATTTTCACCCAATTGTTAAAATTTTTCCCAAACCCATAATGTTCTAAAACTGCAAATAAAAAACTATGTTCAACTCTATCAAAAGCCTTTTCGAAATCCAGATTGATTACATATCCACTCCTCTTTTTTTCATTTAAACAGCTTATCACGTCTCTTATCCCACTCGTTATATCTGCAATATCCCTCCCCTTTACACCATACGCTTGATTGGTAGTTACAATTAAAGGTAAAACATTGTTTAGTCTATTTGCCAAAATCTTAGCTAGTATCTTCATATCCGTATTCAACATTGTTATTGGTCTAAAATTATTTAAACTATTTTTATTTCCTTTTCTTTTGTAAATCAGTTTCATCAATCCCATACTCATTCTCTGATCTACTTCCTGTTTCTCAAAAATCTCCTGATATACTTCCTTTAAAATCTCACTTATTTCTTCCTTGAAAACTTTATAAAACTCATTTACTAAACCATCCATCCCCGGGCTTTTCTTCCCTTTTAACATATTTATGGCTTGTACAATTTCCTCCTTGCTAATTTCTTTATCACAATTTTCCTTATCCTCCTTACTTACTTTAGCTGTAGTATACTCTAACAATTCATCTTTCTCTTTTTCATCTATTCCTTTGGTTCCAAAAAGTTCTTCATAATATTTTTTAATTTCTTTTAAAATTTCATTCATATCCGTCACTTCTTCCCCCTTTCTATTATTTAATACTTTTATTGTCTCTGTCCTTCCTTTCCTCTTTTCCAAACCAAAGAAAAATTTTGTACATTTTTCCCCTTCGATTGTATATTTTGCCTTGCTTCTTAATATTGCTCCTTTACATTTTCCTATCTCAATCTTTTTAAGTTCTTCCTCTAACAATATTATCTTTTCAATCTGTATTTCACTTCTATTAGTCTCTTCCCTAATATTTTTCCTTATTTCAATTTCTTTTGCCCTTTTTGCTCTCTGTACCCTTTTACTATAATATATAGAGTACTTTTTTATTTCATACTTAACATTTTGCCACCATATCCTTTTATCTTCTAAATACATCCCATCTTCTTTCTCTCTTCCCAATAATTCTTCAATTCCCCTTCTGTAATTTACATTTCCCAAGATTTCTGAATTTAAAATCCACACACCAGGCCCTCTTTTTTCTTTGTGAAAATCAATTTTCCATTTAAGCATTTTATGATCACTCAACCCTGTTTCATTATAATAAATATCTTCTAAATAACATTCCATGTCTCTTAAAACCAAAATAAAATCAATTCTTGTCTGGCACATGAAGTTCCCCACTAGCTGTCTTCTAGAATATTCTCTTCTTTTTTCATTCTTTTCCCTCCACACATCAATTAGATCTCTCTCCTCCATTATTTCTTTCAATACTTTTCTCCCTACATCTGTTTTAAAAACCATTCCATCTGCCATATCTATTTTACTAAAAACAGTATTAAAATCACCAACAAAAATGACATTTTTCCATTTCTCTGTCACAACTCTTAATTGTTCAAAAAAATCTTTTTTTTCTTTCTCTTGCCAAGGTGCATGAACATTCATTAACACAAATTCTTTATCATCCTGCCTTAATTTAATTCCATTACATTTACCTTGTTTATCATTATAAACTTCATTTGCATTAATTTCTACATTTTCTCTTATTAGAATAGCTACTCCCCTTCCCAACCTTCCATCTCCATTATTATAGAACAATTGCCCCTTCCATTTCTGTTTCATCTCATCCATTACTTCCTCTTTCCAGTTCGTTTCTTGTAATACAATAATATCTTGCTTTTTACATATTTCATTTACCATTTCAAATTTCCCTTTACTTATTAACCCCCTTGCATTCAAACTCACTAAATTTAAAACCATACCAATAAGAAATAAATAACTACACACAATCATCATTAGTCTTTCTCAAGTTCTTGTTCCCGTATTATTCCCATCTTAATTTTGTCAGTTAAAGTCATTCTTTTTTTCCTTGCTACATCTAGATTTGGCTTTACCTTCAAGGGACTTCTTCTTGGTAATCCACACTTTTCTCTTTCTCTCCTTTTCTCCTGTTGTTCCCAGGGCATTGTCCCAGTGTTGTCCTTTTCCATTTTCCCATCACCTTTACTTCCTTTTTTTGTGGCCCCTAATTCCATGTCCACCATTTCAGTCTCTTCTTTTTCCATTCTTTCCTCTTCTTCCTCCTCCTCCTCTTCCTCTTTCTCCTCTTCTTCCTCCTGTTGATTCTTTTCCTCAAGTTGTTTATTTTTGTCACTCTCTGTTGTCTCCTGTTGCATATTATTCTCAGTCATATTTTCTGCAGTCTCGCCATGCTTCTGCCTGCCAATCCATTGTTGCTCCTCTGTTGCTTCTTCATTATCCCCCATCCAGCATTCACATTTAACCAGGGGTTTATCACATTCCGGACATTTCACCGCTGTACAATCTCTAGCAAAGTGCCCTTGTTCCTCGCACTTGAAGCACTTAAACTCGGGACAGTCCTTGACTACGTGCTCAGGACTTAAACACAGTCTACAAGTTTTCACTTGTTTACTGTGGATTATCCTGAAGTGTTGCAAGCCCTCCGCTGTCTCGAATCTCGTGCTGTACGGCAATGATGTTACCTCCTTTGGGAACTTGACTTTGAGGTATCTCGTTCCATCCTCTATGTCCGTTCCTGGATAAAACCTCCGTTTAATCTGCGTTACAGGTGTCACTCCCCATCCTTGCAACTTCTCAATTACATCTTCATCGTCCAGATAAACCGGCAGATGCATGAACGATACTACGTTCTCCCGTTCCTGTAGTTTCCGAACTTCACATGTCTGTCCTTTAATTTGTAGTCCATCCAAAAGTACATCACAGTCCTCCTCCTTTTCAAAAGTCACTTCATATTGCTTGTTCAGCTTTGGTCTTACCGCCAGTATTTTCCCCACTCCTATTTTGTCCTTAATAGCTCTTATAATATCCTCCGCTCCTCCATTTTGTACTTTTCCAACATCAATCGTTGCTGTGGCTTCCTTTGCATAAATCCTTTTGGTTTTTCTTTCCGTACTTTCCATCTTATCTCGTTGTGTTACTTCATTTCCTTGGTCATTTGCCCTTACTTGTTCCACCTCCTTTGCTTTGTCAATGCCGTGTTGTCCGTCCATTCTACTCACTACGCACACTCCAGACAGCACAAGGCTGCTGGTTTGTGGTTTTAAAAAAAACAAAACAATGAAAACTACTATTTCTTTTTTCAAACAAAATTTGTACAAAACAGGTTTCTCTCCACACTGCCACACTAACACTTCCTGGATCGTACCAATACTGAGATCGGGCGTTCTCAAAGTGGTATGGCCGTAAGCGAAATCTGCTGCCAAAAACGGGCTATTTAAAAGGTTAGAACATTAGTGAAGTAAAGTAAAAAGCTTACAGCACCTGGTATTCCCAGGCGGTCTCCCATCCAAGTACTAACCAGGCCCGACTCTGCTTAGCTTCCGAGATCAGACGAGATCGGGCGTTCTCAAAGTGGTATGGCCGTAAGCGAAATCTGCTGCCAAAAACGGGCTATTTAAAAGGTTAGAACATTAGTGAAGTAAAGTAAAAAGCTTACAGCACCTGGTATTCCCAGGCGGTCTCCCATCCAAGTACTAACCAGGCCCGACTCTGCTTAGCTTCCGAGATCAGACGAGATCGGGCGTTCTCAAAGTGGTATGGCCGTAAGCGAAATCTGCTGCCAAACACGGGCCTTTTGAAGAAATTGAAAAAAAGTGAAATTCTTCACTTTCTGAAGAAACTCTGCTGCCAAGACTGGGCTTTTGGAAGAAACTCAGACAATATTTCAGGATTTTTGAACAAACTCTTAGACTCTTTTTTTTTTTTTTTTTTTTTTTTTAAACCAAAAACGCTTACAGCACCTGGTATTCCCAGGCGGTCTCCCATCCAAGTACTAACCAGGCCCGACTCTGCTTAGCTTCCGAGATCAGACGAGATCGGGCGTTCTCAAAGTGGTATGGCCGTAAGCGAAATCTGCTGCCAAAAACGGGCTATTTAAAAGGTTAGAACATTAGTGAAGTAAAGTAAAAAGCTTACAGCACCTGGTATTCCCAGGCGGTCTCCCATCCAAGTACTAACCAGGCCCGACTCTGATTAGCTTCCGAGATCAGACGAGATCGGGCGTTCTCAAAGTGGTATGGCCGTAAGCGAAATCTGCTGCCAAAAACGGGCCTTTTGAAGAAATTGAAAAAAAGTGAAATTCTTCACTTTCTGAAGAAACTCTGCTGCCAAGACTGGGCTTTTGGAAGAAACTCAGACAATATTTCAGGATTTTTGAACAAACTCTTAGACTCTTTTTTTTTTTTTTTTTTTTTTTTTAAACCAAAAACGCTTACAGCACCTGGTATTCCCAGGCGGTCTCCCATCCAAGTACTAACCAGGCCCGACTCTGCTTAGCTTCCGAGATCAGACGAGATCGGGCGTTCTCAAAGTGGTATGGCCGTAAGCGAAATCTGCTGCCAAAAACGGGCTATTTAAAAGGTTAGAACATTAGTGAAGTAAAGTAAAAAGCTTACAGCACCTGGTATTCCCAGGCGGTCTCCCATCCAAGTACTAACCAGGCCCGACTCTGCTTAGCTTCCGAGATCAGACGAGATCGGGCGTTCTCAAAGTGGTATGGCCGTAAGCGAAATCTGCTGCCAAAAACGGGCTATTTAAAAGGTTAGAACATTAGTGAAGTAAAGTAAAAAGCTTACAGCACCTGGTATTCCCAGGCGGTCTCCCATCCAAGTACTAACCAGGCCCGACTCTGATTAGCTTCCGAGATCAGACGAGATCGGGCGTTCTCAAAGTGGTATGGCCGTAAGCGAAATCTGCTGCCAAAAACGGGCCTTTTGAAGAAATTGAAAAAAAGTGAAATTCTTCACTTTCTGAAGAAACTCTGCTGCCAAGACTGGGCTTTTGGAAGAAACTCAGACAATATTTCAGGATTTTTGAACAAACTCTTAGACTCTTTTTTTTTTTTTTTTTTTTTTTTTAAACCAAAAACGCTTACAGCACCTGGTATTCCCAGGCGGTCTCCCATCCAAGTACTAACCAGGCCCGACTCTGCTTAGCTTCCGAGATCAGACGAGATCGGGCGTTCTCAAAGTGGTATGGCCGTAAGCGAAATCTGCTGCCAAAAACGGGCTATTTAAAAGGTTAGAACATTAGTGAAGTAAAGTAAAAAGCTTACAGCACCTGGTATTCCCAGGCGGTCTCCCATCCAAGTACTAACCAGGCCCGACTCTGCTTAGCTTCCGAGATCAGACGAGATCGGGCGTTCTCAAAGTGGTATGGCCGTAAGCGAAATCTGCTGCCAAAAACGGGCTATTTAAAAGGTTAGAACATTAGTGAAGTAAAGTAAAAAGCTTACAGCACCTGGTATTCCCAGGCGGTCTCCCATCCAAGTACTAACCAGGAACGACTCTGCTTAGCTTCCGAGATCAGACGAGATCGGGCGTTCTCAAAGTGGTATGGCCGTAAGCGAAATCTGCTGCCAAAAACGGGCTATTTAAAAGGTTAGAACATTAGTGAAGTAAAGTAAAAAGCTTACAGCACCTGGTATTCCCAGGCGGTCTCCCATCCAAGTACTAACCAGGCCCGACTCTGCTTAGCTTCCGAGATCAGACGAGATTTTTTTTTTTTTTTTTTTTTTTTATTTCAAATTAAAAACATTATTTTACATTTAAAACAAAAACAAGAACAAAAACAAGAAACAATACAACAGAGTCAAGCAAAACATCTTTAAACATTTTCAGGTAATAAAACTCTAAAACCATTACTTGTTTTAACAATATATGCATTATTTCTTATTATACATTCTTCAAATATTTCCATTTTCTCATTCATGTTAAAATAATCATATAAAACTTTCAATTCATCACTCAAAATCTGCTTGTAAAATACACTTATTGGAAGTTCTATTTTCTTTTGTTTCATTAGATTTCTTCTTCTCCATATTGCAAATCTTGCAACTGTTAGCATTAAATTAAGTGCAAACTTATTTTTTGCTTTGCCATTAAAACCAAATAAAAACAAAGTTTCCCATTCTTCTTCAATTATTCTTTTATCAAATAAAAAATCACCTATTATCTTTTTTAACATTTTCATAAAACCATTTAACTTTTTACAATTTACAAACAAATGCAACACACCTTCTTTTTTTTCCATGCATATTTTACATTTTTCATCTTGGATCAGTCCAATTTTACACAATATCATGTCTGACTTTATACAATTGTGTCTTAATAAATAATCAAAATTTTCTAATATAGGACTCTTAAAATTAATTCTCACATTTTTCCATATGTTTGATGCATCAAAATTATCAAATAGCTTTTCCCAATAGTCAATTGCTTTTGGTCTTACAAATACAGCTTTACATATACAACCATAAAACATTTTTAAAATACAATCATTAAAATAACTTTTTTCATCATTTATTTTTAAAAATACTTCCGGTTGTTCATTCACTTTTACTTTTTCTTCAATACTTTTAATCCATGCTACTGGTATGGCTTCTTTTATTTTCAAATATTGCTCCTTAATCATTTGCTTATTTTCTATATCTTCATTTTCCTCTAATGTATCTATGATAGCCTGTAAAGGTAAAAATCCTGGTTTTACCTCATATAAAATATCTTTAACTTGTTTTAATCCTGCATAAAACCAATTCTTATAAAAAAAGGTGCTTCTGTTGTTTCTGATATGTTGATTTAAAAAAAGCGGTTGCTTCAATAGTTGTTCTCTCCCCTTAAACTCAATGTATACATTATCTTTAAAACATTTCCATGCTCTTAAAACTTCTTTATAAAATTCTGGTATTCCCTCTATCATATTGTCCTTAAAATGCATCCATATAAAATCATCCCCCATTTTCCCACACTTATTTATATAAAAACTCATTATTTTTTTCCATATTAAATCATCCTTTTGAAAAAACTTTTTTACAGTCTTTATTCTCAAACTTTGCTTTCTTATCATTGGATCTATCAGTCCCAAACCTCCCTTTTCTACATCCCCAATTATTGTATTATAAGCTATTTTAGCTGGCTTACCATCCCATAAAAATTTTAAAATGAACGTTTTTAATCTTTTATACACCCACGTTGGCAGACTAACCACATTTAAAATATACCACATCTTAGATAAAAAAAGAGAGTTTAAAACCAATACTTTCCCTTTTATAAATAATTGTCTTTGTTTCCAAAAGTTTAGTCTTTTTTCCATTTTTCCTATAGTCTCCTCCCAAACCAGGTCTCTTGTTCGAATTTCATCTCTTCCAAGTGTTATTCCTAAAATCTTTAGTTCATTCTTCTGTTCTTTAAAGTTCCATTGTCTTCCTAAAACATCTACCTTCCCCATTCTCATGTATTCAGTCTTATCATTATTGACTTTAGCCCCTGTTCCCCCACAATATTTTCCCAATATTAACATTGCCTTTTCAATACTCTTAAAATCTTTTAAAAACAAGGTGGTATCATCTGCATATTGAAATATTTTCTGCTGCACTTTCCCATTTTCCAAAACTATTCCTTTTATCTGTGTTTCTTTGTTTATTGCAAGCCCTAATGGTTCAGCAACTAAAGTGTACAGCAGTGCTGATAATGGGCATCCCTGCCTTATAGACCTTGATATCTTAATAAAATCTGTTAAAAACCCATTTACTTTAATACAACTTAAAATATCATTATATAGACATTTCATCCATGCAATAAAATTTTCCCCAAAACCAAATTTTTCCAATATATCAAATAAATATTTATGCTCTACTCTATCAAATGCTTTTTCTAGATCTATACTTATCAAATATCCTTCTTCCCCTTTTTCTTTCATATACCACATTAAGTCTCTAATACTCGTTACTATATCCGATATATCTCGATTTAAAACACCGTATGCCTGATTTGTTTTTATAATGTTTGGAATCACTTTTTTCAATCTGTTTGCTAGAATCTTTGCCAGTATCTTATAATCAGTATTTAACATGCTCAACGGTCTATAATTTTTAAGCTCTTCTCTTTCCCCTTTATTTTTATATATAATCTTAACTATTCCTTTTTTCATACTTTCACTTAAATTTTTCTGTTTAAAAATATCAATAAATAAATCATGCAAAATTGGCGTTAAAACATTCTTAAAAACCTTATAAAATTCAGATGGTAAACCATCCAGGCCTGGACTTTTCCCTTTACTCAACTGATCTATAGCTTCCTCTATTTCTTCTTCTTTTATTTCTTTATCACACATTTTCTTATCATCTTCCTTAACTTTTGTTTCAATTTGATTCAATAAAAACTCTTCATCTTCCTCATTTATAACTTCTTTTTTAAATAAGATATCATAAAAATTCTTCACTTCATTTAAAATACCTTCTTTTTCTTTCACAACCTTTCCGTTTTTTGAAATACTTTTTATCATTTCTGCTTGTTTTCTTGTTTTTTCCAAATCATAAAAAAATTTTGTACTCCTTTCTCCTTCTACTGTATTTCTTGCTCTACTTCTTATTTTAGCTCCCATACATTTTGCCTCCTCTATTTTTTTCAGTTTCTCTTCTAATATCACTATTTTATTTGCATCCATCCTTCCTTCTGACACTTTTTTCATTTCTTCTTCCCATTCCTTATTTAATAATCGTTCTTTACTTTTCTTTATTCTTTGCATTTTCTTTGAATATTCAATTGATAATTTTTTAATATCTATTTTTAAATGATCCCACCACACACTTTTTGCTTCTTCATATAAGACATTATTAATGTTATTTATTATGTAATTTTCTACTTCCATTTTATAAATGTCGTTTTTTAAAAGTTCCGTATTAAAAACCCACACCCCTGGTCCTCTCTCAACACCACTAAAATCAATAATTACATTTAAAAAATCGTGATCACTTCCACTAAAAATTTTATAAAATACTTTTGTAATGAAACTTCCTAACTGTCTGTTACATAATATCAAATCAATTCTACTTTGTTTTAAAACACTGTTTACCATTTGTCTTCTTGAATATTCTCTTTTTACTCTGTTTCTTTCCCTCCATAAATCTATAAATCTATGTTTTTCCATAACTTTCTTTAATTCTTTCCTCCCAACATCTGCTCTATATACCATATAATCCTCCACATCAATTCTTTCTAAAACAGTATTAAAATCACCAATTAGAATCACATTGTTATAATTTTCTATTAGAACATCAATTTCCTTAAAAAAAGTAGCTCGTTCTATATCTTCATTTGGTGCATGAATATTACATATTGTTATTTCTTCTTCTTTTCCTTCGACCTTAACCACCAATGTCCTTCCTATATTATCCGTGAATATAACTGTTGCTTTTTGTGTTGTACCCCTTCTTATTAAAATTGCTACTCCTTTTTTCTTATTAGGATCATTATTATAAAAAAAATCTCCATCCCATATTTTCTTCAAACTATAGATTTTTTCATCATTCCATCCTGTCTCTTGTATACATATTATATCATTTTTCTTAGTCAAGTGATTTATATTTTCAAATTTGGTCATTGTTGACAATCCCCTTGCATTAATTGAAACTATGCTCAATTGACTCATGTACAAAATAAATGAAACATAGAAACAAAAAAACAAACAAAAAAAACACATCACTTTTGTTCAGTCTCTTTCAATACCTCCTCCTCTGAACCAGTCATTTCAACTTTTTTCTTTTTCTTTTTTTCTTTAGATTCTCTTCTTATTCTTTGTCTTTCCATCACCTTCTCAATGTTTATTTGTCCTGTTGTTTTCAATTTACTTCCCCCGCTCAAAATGTTTTTCTTCACACTTTCCTTTTCACCAATAGTTTTATTCTGAATGTCTCTTACCTCCTCTATGTTTGTACTGTCCTTGGCTCCTTCATTGTCGTCTTCTTTGTTTTTCCTCCCATCCTTTTCAACTTTATCCGCAATTAGTTGTAGTTCTGTCATCATTTCTGTCTCTTCTTCTCCTTCCTGTTCATCTTTTCTTCCTCCTTCTTCTTCTCTGTTCTGTATATCCATTGTTAATCCATGTGTTTGTTGTGATACACTTCCTACATAATCTTCTTCTACATTCTCCCCGTCGTTGAGTATCTCCATTTCCTCATGTTCCTCTTCGTACGTTTCACATCTGCACCTGAGAAATGCCTTTCCGCAGCCTTGGCACCGCGGGGCTTTGCAGTCCCGCGCATAATGCCCCTGCTCCAGGCATTCTCTGCAAATTAGTTGTGGACAGTCCTTCTTTTCATGATCCACACTTGCACATATTCTGCACGTCTTCACCTGGTGATCATGAATCACCCTGAAAAACTGCGTGCCTTCCTCCGTGTCAAATCTTGTATTGTATGGCAGTGACTTCACATCTTTTGGAAATTTCACTCTTATAAAACGTGTTCCATCCGCCACAGTTGTCCCAGGGTAATACCTCCTTCTCAGAGGAAGTATCGGTGTAACCCCCCAGCTTGTCAGTTTTTGTAATACTTCCTCATCATTTATATAGTTTGGTAATTGTAAAAAAGATACCATCCTTTCAGTTGCACAAAGTTTTCTTATTTCACAACATTGTCCATTTATTTGTATTCCATCCAGCAATTGTTCGCAGTCTTCTTCCTTCTCCAATGTGAGTTCAAATTCAAATTCAGTTTTTTTCCTCAGTCCATATAATTTGCCCATTCCAGTTTTGTCCTCCACAGCTTTAATTATCATCATAACTGTTAGTTGTTCTGAATTTTTCACATTCATTGTCAATGTAGTTTCCTTTTTGTATTCTCTCTGATATCTCATTTTTCCTCTCAATTTATTTATCATATCTTCTTTTTGATTGTCTTCTTTTCTCTTTTCACCATTTACTTCATCAATTTCTTTACCTTGTATCTTCTGTTGTTCAGTCCTTCCTTTTACCATTTCAGCTCCATTCCTCTTCTTTCTCGAAACTACAGTTGCCCATGTCTCTTCTTCTTGATTTTCACTTTTTTCTTGCATAATCCTTTTGCGTAGTTCAGTATCTTCATCCAATTCATTATCCTTTTTCTCATGTTCCTTTTCCAGTCCTGTTCGATTGTCCATTATGTCCTTCCTTGTTTGTACACCTCTCCACCAAAATCAAAAAGCAAAAAGAAAAACTCAACCCCAAACAGTTAAAAAACTGCCTGGGGTCAAATCGTGACAAATAATAACAAAAAAAAAAAACTTTATAACTAAATCAAACAAAAACTATAAAACATTA
>JAKJND010000038.1:70000-75000 GCA_022829025.1 Squalius cephalus | reverse complement strand
ACACTTCTCTTCCATTCCTAACATTATAATTCTCTGCCAATCTCCCTCTTCTGTTTTTCCCCTTAACTCATTTACCATTTCCTTTAAAATCTTTAAAAAAGATCTTAATTTCTCACAAAATAAAAACAAATGTAACAACCCTTCATCTTGTTTTTTACACACCTTACATAATGCATTTTGTTCTTTTTTCATTATACACAGTCTCATTTCAGTAAAAATAACATTATGCCTGATAAAATAATCTAAGCATTCCAAATCTGTGCTTATTACAGGCCCTCTCATATTTTTCCATATTTCTTCCTCCTCCAAGCCATTAAAATGTCTCAACCACATCACATTTGAATTTGGCTTTTTAAAAGCCTCTTCCACAAAAACCTGGTAAAACATTTTCACATTTCCCGATTTTAACTCCATTCTTTTATCTTGATTTATAAAAAACACTTCAATTCTTCCCTCTTTCTCTCCTCCCCTCTCTATTTCATTCAACCACTCAGTTGGTATTGCCTTTTTCATCTCTTCATATTGTTTTTTAACACAAGTTATGTCATACTCTTCTTTTGCCTCTTCTAACTCATCAATTATCGCTTGTACAGGTAAAAAACCGTCTCTTATCTCATATAATATATCCCTCACCCTTGAAATTCCAACCTCCCACCATTTCTTAATAAACATTTCTTTCCCATTATTCACAACATTTTTGTTAAAAAACAGTGGTTGATTTAAAATCTCTTTTCTCCCCTCTGGTTTAAAATCTATTTTTGAGAGGAAAAAACCCCAAGCTTTTAAAACTTCCTTATAAAAATCTGGTACTTCTTTAAACATCCACTCCTTCATTTTCATCCATAAAACACTGTCCCCCAGTTTAAACTCTCCACATTTGTTCAGAAAATATGTCATCGTTTCTTTCCATTCCCCTTTTTCTTCTTCGTCTAGATATTTTCTCACCACTTTGATTCTCATACTTTTCTTCTTTAATTGCACATCCGCTAACCCCATCCCTCCTTTATCTAAGTGTCCAATCAGAGTGTTATAGGCAACTCTTGGGGTTTTTTTCTCCCATATAAATTCTGTAACACATCTTTTCAGCCTCATTTCTACCCACTTTGGTATTGCACTCACAGATAAAACATACCATAGTTTAGACAGCATTAATGTGTTTACTACTATAATTTTCCCTTTCAAACTTAGAGCCCTTCCTCTCCAAAAAATTAATTTCTTCTCCATTTCTCCCACCAACATTTCCAACATTCTTTCTCTTGCCCCTTTCTCATCTTTCCCTAAAGTCACTCCCAGAATTTTAGTCTCCTGTACCTCTAAAAAATTAAAAAGCCCACCTAAGTTGGGTACCCTACCAAAACTCATATACACCGTCTTTTCTTCATTCACTTTTGCACCTGTACCTTTACCATACTTCTCTACTTTCTTCATTACCTCTTTTACACTTTCCAAATCTTTTAATATCAACGTAGTGTCATCAGCATATTGGAATATCTTTTTATCCTCCTTTCCCTCTTCTATTCTAATACCTTTTATATTTTGAGCCTTTTTTATCATCAACCCTAATGGTTCTGCTACTAAGGTATAAAGTTGAGATGAAAGTGGACATCCTTGCCTAATAGATCTAGTGATTTTAAAAGGTTCCGTTAAAAAGCCATTGCACTTAACTTTTGTCATTGCGTTATTATACAAAATTTTCACCCAATTGTTAAAATTTTTCCCAAACCCATAATGTTCTAAAACTGCAAATAAAAAACTATGTTCAACTCTATCAAAAGCCTTTTCGAAATCCAGATTGATTACATATCCACTCCTCTTTTTTTCATTTAAACAGCTTATCACGTCTCTTATCCCACTCGTTATATCTGCAATATCCCTCCCCTTTACACCATACGCTTGGTTGGTAGTTACAATTAAAGGTAAAACATTGTTTAGTCTATTTGCCAAAATCTTAGCTAGTATCTTCATATCCGTATTCAACATTGTTATTGGTCTAAAATTATTTAAACTATTTTTATTTCCTTTTCTTTTGTAAATCAGTTTCATCAATCCCATACTCATTCTCTGATCTACTTCCTGTTTCTCAAAAATCTCCTGATATACTTCCTTTAAAATCTCACTTATTTCTTCCTTGAAAACTTTATAAAACTCATTTACTAAACCATCCATCCCCGGGCTTTTCTTCCCTTTTAACATATTTATGGCTTGTACAATTTCCTCCTTGCTAATTTCTTTATCACAATTTTCCTTATCCTCCTTACTTACTTTAGCTGTAGTATACTCTAACAATTCATCTTTCTCTTTTTCATCTATTCCTTTGGTTCCAAAAAGTTCTTCATAATATTTTTTAATTTCTTTTAAAATTTCATTCATATCCGTCACTTCTTCCCCCTTTCTATTATTTAATACTTTTATTGTCTCTGTCCTTCCTTTCCTCTTTTCCAAACCAAAGAAAAATTTTGTACATTTTTCCCCTTCGATTGTATATTTTGCCTTGCTTCTTAATATTGCTCCTTTACATTTTCCTATCTCAATCTTTTTAAGTTCTTCCTCTAACAATATTATCTTTTCAATCTGTATTTCACTTCTATTAGTCTCTTCCCTAATATTTTTCCTTATTTCAATTTCTTTTGCCCTTTTTGCTCTCTGTACCCTTTTACTATAATATATAGAGTACTTTTTTATTTCATACTTAACATTTTGCCACCATATCCTTTTATCTTCTAAATACATCCCATCTTCTTTCTCTCTTCCCAATAATTCTTCAATTCCCCTTCTGTAATTTACATTTCCCAAGATTTCTGAATTTAAAATCCACACACCAGGCCCTCTTTTTTCTTTGTGAAAATCAATTTTCCATTTAAGCATTTTATGATCACTCAACCCTGTTTCATTATAATAAATATCTTCTAAATAACATTCCATGTCTCTTAAAACCAAAATAAAATCAATTCTTGTCTGGCACATGAAGTTCCCCACTAGCTGTCTTCTAGAATATTCTCTTCTTTTTTCATTCTTTTCCCTCCACACATCAATTAGATCTCTCTCCTCCATTATTTCTTTCAATACTTTTCTCCCTACATCTGTTTTAAAAACCATTCCATCTGCCATATCTATTTTACTAAAAACAGTATTAAAATCACCAACAAAAATGACATTTTTCCATTTCTCTGTCACAACTCTTAATTGTTCAAAAAAATCTTTTTTTTCTTTCTCTTGCCAAGGTGCATGAACATTCATTAACACAAATTCTTTATCATCCTGCCTTAATTTAATTCCATTACATTTACCTTGTTTATCATTATAAACTTCATTTGCATTAATTTCTACATTTTCTCTTATTAGAATAGCTACTCCCCTTCCCAACCTTCCATCTCCATTATTATAGAACAATTGCCCCTTCCATTTCTGTTTCATCTCATCCATTACTTCTTCTTTCCAGTTCGTTTCTTGTAATACAATAATATCTTGCTTTTTACATATTTCATTTACCATTTCAAATTTCCCTTTACTTATTAACCCCCTTGCATTCAAACTCACTAAATTTAAAACCATACCAATAAGAAATAAATAACTACACACAATCATCATTAGTCTTTCTCAAGTTCTTGTTCCCGTATTATTCCCATCTTAATTTTGTCAGTTTCAGTCATTCTTTTTTTCCTTGCTACATCTAGATTTGGCTTTACCTTCAAGGGACTTCTTCTTGGTAATCCACACTTTTCTCTTTCTCTCCTTTTCTCCTGTTGTTCCCAGGGCATTGTCCCAGTGTTGTCCTTTTCCATTTTCCCATCACCTTTACTTCCTTTTTTTGTGGCCCCTAATTCCATGTCCACCATTTCAGTCTCTTCTTTTTCCATTCTTTCCTCTTCTTCCTCCTCCTCCTCTTCCTCTTTCTCCTCTTCTTCCTCCTGTTGATTCTTTTCCTCAAGTTGTTTATTTTTGTCACTCTCTGTTGTCTCCTGTTGCATATTATTCTCAGTCATATTTTCTGCAGTCTCGCCATGCTTCTGCCTGCCAATCCATTGTTGCTCCTCTGTTGCTTCTTCATTATCCCCCATCCAGCATTCACATTTAACCAGGGGTTTATCACATTCCGGACATTTCACCGCTGTACAGTCTCTAGCAAAGTGCCCTTGTTCCTCGCACTTGAAGCACTTAAACTCGGGACAGTCCTTGACTACGTGCTCAGGACTTAAACACAGTCTACAAGTTTTCACTTGTTTACTGTGGATTATCCTGAAGTGTTGCAAGCCCTCCGCTGTCTCGAATCTCGTGCTGTACGGCAATGATGTTACCTCCTTTGGGAACTTGACTTTGAGGTATCTCGTTCCATCCTCTATGTCCGTTCCTGGATAAAACCTCCGTTTAATCTGCGTTACAGGTGTCACTCCCCATCCTTGCAACTTCTCAATTACATCTTCATCGTCCAGATAAACCGGCAGATGCATGAACGATACTACGTTCTCCCGTTCCTGTAGTTTCCGAACTTCACATGTCTGTCCTTTAATTTGTAGTCCATCCAAAAGTACATCACAGTCCTCCTCCTTTTCAAAAGTCACTTCATATTGCTTGTTCAGCTTTGGTCTTACCGCCAGTATTTTCCCCACTCCTATTTTGTCCTTAATAGCTCTTATAATATCCTCCGCTCCTCCATTTTGTACTTTTCCAACATCAATCGTTGCTGTGGCTTCCTTTGCATAAATCCTTTTGGTTTTTCTTTCCGTACTTTCCATCTTATCTCGTTGTGTTACTTCATTTCCTTGGTCATTTGCCCTTACTTGTTCCACCTCCTTTGCTTTGTCAATGCCGTGTTGTCCGTCCATTCTACTCACTACGCACACTCCAGACAGCACAAGGCTGCTGGTTTGTGGTTTTAAAAAATCAAAACAATGAAAACTACTATTTCTTTTTTCAAACAAAATTTGTACAAAAACAGGTTTCTCTCCACACTGCCACACTAACACTTCCTGGATCGTACCAATACTGAGATCGGGCGTTCT
>JAKJND010000037.1:95000-102005 GCA_022829025.1 Squalius cephalus | reverse complement strand
CAGTTTTTATTATTGCTTGACAAAAATGTCAAGATTTCAATTCCATTCTTGTGATTTGATTCCGATTTTGACTCAATATTGACTAATTTGGATACATGTTTATTTTAAATTTTATTTAAAAAAATAATCTCACCTAATAGAGGTCCCAATCTGCTGGTATTATTAAAGGTTAAAAATAACAAATTAAATTAAATATAATGCAGTTTTTGTTATAATAACAATTATTTAATGGCCTATGTAATATAGTGCTCAGCAAAATCTCCTCTCAAGCTATTGTTTCTATTCAATTAACATGCTGTGGTCATTAAATGGCTTTCCTGAGGTAAATGTAACGTTATGTGACATAATTGTTCTCCTGCTGTTATACTGACCGCTTTCCGTGGTTGAAAAACACTGATTGGTCGATATTATGTATACTTTCGGTAAGTTGTACTGCATCTTTAAATAAAAAGTAACAGATGATCGGTTCACGTGCACTTGGCGCTCAGCGATCTGTCACGTCACATTTACAAGCGCCAAACGTATTTTTGTCTGAATTTCGTAATAAAATTGACGGAATCTAAGAGCTGAGAATTAGTTTAATATTAAAAGTACCTCTTTGCTCCGCAATTTTTCTGTGCGTGAGAAAATGAATGTGTGGCGTGAGAGCGTGTGAAAAGTGTCAATTGCGTGAGTCTCACGATGAATGCATGAGAGTTGGCAGCCCTGCCATGTGTAAGTTCATAAGTCGACAGCATTGCTGAGTATTTCCTCCTTAAAGGGTTAGTTCACCCAAAAATGAAAATTCTGTCAGTAATTACTCACCCTCATGTTGTTCCAACCCCGTAAGACTTCCGTTCATCTTCGGAACACAAATTAAGATATTTTTGATTAAATCTGAGAGTTGTCTCACTTCTCCATAGGCTTCTAAGGGACTGAAACTTGCTGGCCCAGAAAAGTTATTAAAGAGATCGTTAATATAGTCCAAGTGACTCCAGTGGCTCAATCTTAAGTTTATAAAGTGACGAGAATACTTTTTGTGCGCAAAAACAAACAAAAATTACAACTTTATTCCACTTTTCATTTCCTTCTCTCTGGGCCTCGAGTCTTTTCACATAGTGTTTAAGCGTAGCGCGTCTGTGTTGCACGTCACCACGTATCACACATGACCAGCGTCGGCCAATAGTGAGCCTACGTGGTGACGTGCAACACAGACGCGCTACGCTTAAACACTATGTGAAAAGACTCGAGGCCCAGAGAGAAGGAAATGAAAAGTGGAATAAAGTCGTTATTTTTGTTTGTTTCTGCGCACAAAAAGTATTCTCGTCACTTTATAAACTTAAGATTGAGCCACTGGAGTCACTTGGACTATATTAACGATCTCTTTAATAACTTTTCTGGGCCAGCAAGTTTCAGTCCCTTAGAAGCCTATGGAGGAGTTAGACAGCTCTCAGATTTAATCAAAAATATCTTAATTTGTGTTCCGAAGATGAACGAATGTCTTACAGGGTTGGAACAACATGAGGGAGAGTAATTACTGACAGAGTTTTCATTTTTGGGTGAACTATCCCTTTAAAACTGCAGTGAACCAAAGACAGTCTCAAAAACACGCTTTGAAATCGCTGGTGTTTCTGACGTCACAAACTACCTTGTAACCAATCAGATCAACGTGTGATCGTCAACCAGTGGATCTCTGAGCTGAGGGAGTGAGTGGAGGCGGGGCTCATTTGCATATTCATAGAACCGCGCATACTAAATGAGGCAAGGGTGTCGAGTTACATTCAAGATATTTTAAGGCATGAAGACACTTTTTCAATGAAAAACCGGTTAAATATGTAAAGTTGGTGATTAAAGATGAGTTTTAAGGGATAAAATGATTGACTACAGGGACTTTAATGTTAATGACTTGCTCCTTTAATAATGTTTGCTTTTATTAATCAGGCTAGTAGCTTTTGCTGGGGTATATCGCTCATGAAGTGTTATTTAAATAATAAATAGAAAGCAAAGTTATATTATTCCCTTCACACTCACACACACACTTTTCACACACACAAAAATGATCAGATTTGTGGCTCAAAAACCACAATGTGATCTGAATTATGAATTATTAGTTTTAAATATTCATTACTGAATGAATCTGCATATTTGAACAAATCGTTCGATTGAATGATTCAGTGACTCACTCATTAAGACAAGGACTTATAAAAATATATACTTTTTAGTATTTACTACTTCAGTATTCATTTTTTTTTAAATAATTAAATTGATAACAAACACATACATTTAATTTTAGAAATAAATTCCCTTTATAAAGGTCAAAACACTCTCGAAAATCAAATATTGAACTGTGATGCTAAATATAAGTTAATATAAGTGAGCTTAATGTTTATTACTGCGTTCTGAATGAATGATTCAGTGACTCGCTAATGGTTTCATATTTAAAAATATATGTTTTCGTGTATATGAATTCAGATGAATAAATCAAAAGTATGTTGAGGGCTGCACATAATCAGACTGTGACTTGGACTAGTGTGTGTGAATATTAAAGCGTAAGGAATGTAGTTTTGAGGCATGAAAGTGACTTTGGATGTCCAGTATTTAGTTTTGAAAGATGCATTTGCAATTGAATCAAATCCAATCCAATTGATTCACTGTGAACTCAAAGATTCACCGACTCCAGAATCATGTGCTGTGCATGTCAGCTGACCACAATGAGTCCGGATTTAAACTTAGTTTTGACCCCTGACCTCTTCATAGCACACATGTGACCCTGAGCTCCTTATACAGTCACACGAAACACAGCACTGCAATAAAACACACACACACACACACACACACACACACACACGAGCAGCCTTAAAGAGCTGTGTGTGAGGGATAATGTAGTCATCACGAAACAAACCCAGGCTCCCCTGAATGTGTTATATTGTGTGGTAATGTCCAGCTGAATGTACATTATCCTGCTAATAGAGCCAATAGAGGACTTGAACACATGAAATATTGATTTGAAAAGACTTTATGAGCAGATAAAGTGTCGTGACGAGAGATATTTATCCATATCCGATATCCATAACATTAAAGATGAACATATATCGGCCGATACCGATATATCGCGCATCACTAATATCAAAGATTATTGAGATTATGGGATGGCAGGAGCGACAGATGTTTAGTGGAATTTTGTTCATTATATGAAGGAAATCACTGAGATCATCTCTATAATCATATATTTATCTTCATCTGTTTTTGCTGACTCATGTGGTCACGCCTGTTGTAGATAGCTAGACGGACGAATCAAAGGACTCTTCAGTTTCTGCGTGAATACGAAACGCAGTCCAACTAGGACAAGAAATCCAGCCTGAATACAACAACCTTCAGAGAGAGAGAGAGAGAGAGAGAGAGAGAGGAGAGAGAGGAGAGAGAGAGAGAGAGAGGAGAGAGAGGAGAGCGAGAGAGAGAGGAGAGAGAGAGAGAGAGAGAGGAGAGAGAGAGAGAGAGAGTGTGTGTGTGTGTGTGTGTGTGTGTGTGTGTGTGTGATTGTCAGTGTTAGTTCAGGCTCTTTCTGGGTCAGATTTTCCCCAGTTATCAGCCGAATCAGGCCAGCTATAGAATTAGAAAGACACACAGAAAGTGGAGAGAAACACACAAGCGTCGGTAGAACGGCGAGCTCAGGGGTCAGAGGTCGTGACGGCGTGATGTCATCACCTGACAGGTGAGAGTCAACACTGATAACCTGTCGTTCATCTGTAATGATGAGTACAGGAGACATGATGGATTATTATCTGTCAGACTGCAGTAAAGGCCTCTATGAATAATAAATGAGCCTAATTAGATTAAAACATCAGTTATCGTTCACATCGGCCTCAGATTTCAGGAGCGTCTTCACTGAACCAGACAAAAGCATGTCCACTAAACTATGATACGAACAAACCAGATTATGTTCATCTGATAGACAATGTAAAATATCTATTCTATAAAATGTAAATATATCTGTATATAAAATATTTAAAATCATTTTCAATTATTCATTATTTTCAGGCCACATCTTCATTCATTGAACTCATGATGCATTTAAAAAGAAAAAAGGGTTAAAAACAAAATGTAATTTTTAAAAAAATAAAAAAAAATTGTCAGCTAAATTATTTTAGAATATTAATATTTAATAATAGTTAATATTTCAATAGTTTTTCACGGTTCTCTGATGTCAGGTGATGTTCATTTGACATGCAGGTCAACAAATAAAATATTTCAGTGTTTTGAAAAATATTTATTTTAAAGGAGTCATAACCTGCAAATTTCACTTTTCCACGAGAATCAATGTATGTTATGATTGCATAATGATTATACACTGGCCGGGAAGCCGATATTTAAAAGTGAAGCGTTTGTTTACCTCAGGGTTTGTAAAATAGCCCACGTGCACGCGCACTAAAAAACGAGATTTTGATTTCAGCCCCATCTTGACGTCAAGACGGGGCAGGATATACCATATATGGACACCGCAGCAGGAAGCCCGCCCTTCCCCTCTCCCCCTCATATTCAGTTCAGTCACGAAAGATGGAGAAACCGAGTGCACACGTGAGTTGCTCTGTGGTTGACTGCCAGAAACAACATGCGAATGTGTTTTCTATACCAAAAACGGACCAAACTATCAGGGACCAGTGGATAAAATTCATTTTTAATGACGCTGTCCCAGCAACACTTTCAACTGGCTTATTGTTCGGTGTCTGCGCTAAACATTTTACGCCGGAATCATTCACAAATTTGGGCCAATATCAGGCGAAGTTGGCCTCGAAGCTCCGTTTGAAAAAAGGTGCCATTCCAACCATCCGGGACTAGCCTGAAATTGAAACGGTAAGACTGTTTTTATTGCTCTACTGTGTGTAACAAACAGCAGCTAACTACTAATGCGGCTATTGTATGTAACGTTAGCTTCAAGGTAAACACGGGGAATGGACTCTACGTCCACGACAGCCAAAACATCGCATCAGATCTCGCGAGACAATAATGCCTTCAGAAATAAAGGTTTTAGGAGCTCTGTTTTTATTTTTTTTTCCACTTTTATTTTTTAGAAGGGCATGAAAGACTATAATACAGCAGTAGGTATCCAAATTAAGACTAGGTTATGACTCCTTTAATTTTTTCATGTTTATAAATGAATGATTAGCTTTGCAGCAACTCTCGAACCCCCTGACCCCTGACCCCCCTGAACCCCAGTCCACATTACATTATTAAAACAGAATCTAGAGAACAAAATTTAGGGACAGAATAAAGCAGTGAGTCCAGTGGAAAACGGGAAAGGCGTGTGTGTTTGTTTTGTCTATTTCAGGCCGTTGTGACCGCAGCTGTTCCTCACACACACACACACACACACACACACACACACACTGACATCACTGAAGCCGCTCATTTAGGAGAAAGATTGTGCATTTATTTTTGAAAGATGTGAGCAGGCCAAGCGCTCACAGACACACTATTGTTCCTGCTGTCTGACGCAAGACACGGGACGGATCCGCGCGTGAAGATCAATCGCAGTGCAGAAATTAAACATTCAATTCAATGCAAACACGCGCAAACATGAATTATGATTGTATAAAGCGCAATGTTTCAAAGAGTGATGCAATGCAAAAAACCCATAAGGAATCTAGTCATAAAAATGGAATTTACAGTATAACACTGAATTTGGCCAAATTAAATTGTTTTTTTCGTCTGTCTCTTTAAATCCTCGAGCTCATTAAAGCAGGATTGATCCTGATTGGCTGTTAATGTTTTTATCGTTCATCAACTAAAATAAATAAATCGCTCTGAAAGTGATTCCACTGATATCGTGTCGTTCTCGTTACAGTCGTAAACTGCTATTCTTTTATATTTGCAACCAATTCAATTGTTAAGATTATACTTAAGTTATCATTAGTTAGAATATTGTTTCTACTGTCTGAGGCAAAACACGGGACGGATCTGACTGGAGCCGCGTTTCCATTACCCTGCAAACTGCGCAAATTGAAATTGTGAATTGAAAATACTCCCAATGGAAACACGTCAATTTTGCAAAAACTCCCATTTATCGCAAAAAAGTTTTTCCGCTCGCATGAGGGGGTTTTTCAGGCAATTCAAAAAATAAATATTTCACAAAACTGCAATGGAAACAGTTTTTGCGCATTTACAGTCAGCTGACGTAGATGATTATGTTTGGACAGAAAACGAGACGGAGTTCTTTATTAAATTCATATAAGACAAAAGAATTACAGGAATACTGGATTCTAAACCTCAAATAAATGCCACAATCAAGACCTCGACGCAGAACTGAGGGAGAAACACCCAGAAACTCCTCATATGAGCCGCTCACAAGTATAATAAGGGTCGTTCCTCACCATTAATGCTTGAAAACACACATACATCTCCTTCCATTAATAATAATGGCCAGTGCGGTGGCTGGGATATAGTACATAATCCTACCAGCGTCCGTTGCCATGGTTTTTGGAATGATTTTACTGATCGCGAGAGGAAAAATGAAGTTTTAGTCGCATAACATCAGTTAATGGAAACGCCGCCATTTCGCAATAGTTTTTTGTCGACATTTAGAAAAAAACGCAAAAGTTTTGTATCTGTAATGGAAATGCGCCTAATGTGACTGAAGATAAATCACAGTACAGAAATAAAACATTCAATGCAAACACGCGCAGATCAATCACAACATAATCCTCAATCGTGAATTATGAATGTGTAAAGCACTGATGGCATAAATAAGGCCCACGATTTCTGCAGTGCAAAAAAACGCAGATGGAATCTAGTCATAAAAATGGAATTATAATGTTGAATTTGGCAAAATTAAATGAATAAATCAAAAGTAGAGAGAAAACGAAAACTAGTGTCAACACAGACGCATGATATCGTTCTGTTTATTCTCAGATTTGTCGTCTCGAGCTCATTAAAGCAGGATTGATTCTGATTGGCTGATGATGTTTTTATCGTTCATCAACTAAAAAAATAAATAAATCGCTCTGAAAGTGATTCCACTCGTTCTCGTTA
>JAKJND010000037.1:80000-90000 GCA_022829025.1 Squalius cephalus | reverse complement strand
TTCATGTCATACTGTACGATACACAACCACAATTAACAGCATTCTGCACTCGAAAAAATATTTTTCTACCCTAGTTTTTGTGTAACCCAGATCCTGGGTCAGACGTAACAACCCAGTGTTTGGGTAGTTTTTGTGTTACAGATCCTGGGTCAGACGTAACAACCCAGTGTTTGGGTAGTTTTTGTGTTACCCAGATCCTGGGTCAGTTGTAACAAGCCAGTGTTTGGGTAGTTTTTGTGTTACCTAGATCCTGGGTCAGACGTAACAACCCAGTGTTTGGGTAGTTTTTGTGTTACCCAGATCCTGGGTCAGACGTAACAACCCAGTGTTTGGGTAGTGTTTGTGTAACCCAGATCCTGGGTCAGACGTAACAACCCAGTGTTTGGGTAGTGTTTGTGTTACACAGATCCTGGGTCAGACGTAACAACCCAGTGTTTGGGTAGTTTTTGTGTTACCCAGATCCTGGGTCAGACGTAACAACCCAGTGTTTGTGTAGTTTTTGTGTTACAGATCCTGGGTCAGACGTAACAACCCAGTGTTTGGGTAGTTTTTGTGTTACGGATCCTGGGTCAGACGTAACAACCCAGTGTTTGGGTAGTTTCTGTGTAAACCAGATCCTGGGTCAGACGTAACAACCCATTGGTTGAGTTATTGATTGCAGGCTTTTTGCGACTTCTTCAGGAGCGAGAGTAGTGCAGCTCTGTCAAATGATACATTTTATTTTATCTATAAATTCGTTATTGTTCTGTATATCATTTAATTTTATGCAAAGCAACCATTATGGTGGAAATGTGACAACAGAGTCTGATCGATTTCACTTGAATTACTTCTAAATGTTAAATTTTTACTACTAATATTTGTTAAATGAGCTTAAATGTATGCAATATGTATAGCGGCAGCCAGTAACCGCTAAGAGGCTGAGTAGAGGGATTAAAGATTGACGCGTTTCCATTGTTGATCCAGGTGATTTATTATAACATTGAAAAGAACAGCAACATGATGATGATGACGGTAAAGTAAACAAAAGGAAATGAAAAGAAATAAATCTAAATGAAATGAAAACGGTCAACAGAAAGTGAGCATCCCAGCTACTCACCCCCTTCCTCCATGCTAACCACACTCAAACTAACAGGTAATATGCACCTAAAACAAGTGACGTAACAAACCAAAAAAAATTAATTTCAAAATAAAAGACATCAACCCAAACCTGGCACCTATGTATTTAAAACTATAGAAAATATGCTACACTGTAAAATATGATCGGAAATAAAGGAATTATCATAAAAACCAGTGGTTGTGTGGAGTATTTTTTTATTTTATTTTTTTAAAGAAAAGAAAAAGAAAAAAAAAAGCTAGTACTATAGTAAAAATGAATCAACCCAGTATGCTGGGTTAAATAAACAACCTAATTTGCTGGGTAAAATGAACCCCACATGTGTTCTGTCCTATATTTACCCAGGCCTTGGGTTGTTTTTAACCCAGTGTTTTTAGAGTGTGGCAAACCTTTTGACACAGAGAATGGAAAAGCCCCTGTGCTGATGTGAGCAAAGTTTGCCTAGAAGAGACAAAAATTAAGAGACGTGGGCTCAGAAAAACAGGGGATTCGTGAGGCAAATAGTTCAATGCAAATGCAACTAATCAGATGTTGTGTAATACAAGACTGACATAAAAGTTACAAAATAAGGCTATTGACTTCATATCTGATGAAGCTTGCATCATTGATGCTGTTATTTTCCTGCTTATTAAGATGCTTTGAAATGATCCTTTTGCACGCTGACTTCAATCACTGAAATGTGTCGCATTGCAAAAAAACCTGCATCATCCACATGCACTGACACACACACACACACACACACACAGACACACAGTCTTAATCCGATCCACCCACGTTAATCTGTAAACCGCAGTGTAAACAGGGCTGTGCTCAGATTAAAGCAGCACAAACCCGGTCAGTGTTAAACTCAACGACTGCAGGCAGACGCAGATTATGCAGACGCATGTGTTTGTGAGAATCGCTTTAGAAAACAGCTTTTGATGTCAATCACCGCATATTAATTCAAAAAGACGACGTCTGCTTTACCCAGACATCCTGCTGTTAATATTACATGAGTAACAATCTCATTTCTGCCGCTGGAATTATTCATCAGCACAAACTCGCACGCCGACACCAAATCAAAACACTGACACGCATATGCATGCTAACAACATCAACAACATCAACAACATCAGAGCGATCATCACGGGACACTTCAAGCAAACTAGTGAGAAACTAACTAAAGACGTGTTCACAACAAATGAATATTAATTATTACCCATCTAGTATTGGTAGGTTTAGGATTAGTTGTGGGGGAGGGGTTATGATTAGGGGAGGAGTTATGATTAGAGGAGGAGTTATGATTAGGGATGGAGTTATGATTTGGGGAGGGGTTATGATTAGGGGAGGGGTTATGATTAGAGGAGGAGTTATGATTAGAGGAGTTATGATTAGGGATGGAGTTATGATTTGGGGAGGAGTTATGATTAGGGGAGGGGTTATGATTAGGGGAGGGGTTATGATTAGAGGAGGAGTTATGATTAGGGATGGAGTTATGATTTGGGGAGGAGTTATGATTAGGATTAGGCAATCAGGTAGCGACTTGCATTTGTTGTGCGATATTTGGTACAACAGTTTAAAACATTTTCATTTGAATGATCGGATGTTAATGCATCCGTTCAGATCGACGCGAAGAGTCGCTTACTGTTTTTATGATTTTTTATTTGTTACACCAGTAGGTGGCGACAAGTGACTTTTAAAAATGTATTAGTCATTAGCCCCTTTCACACAGCAATCCTGGAAATTAACATTTTGTCAGACCCTCCAGTAAATTACGTTATTGTTTAGTTGTCTCTTGTCAGTTCAGAATCAAATGAAAGCTTATTTCCGCCATAGAATATAACATATTAAACTATAATTGCGACTTTCTATCTCACAATTGCAAGTTTAGCCTACATCTCGCAATTCTGACTTTATTTTTCAGAATTGCAAGATATAAAGTCAGCATTGCGAGATATAAACTCGCAATTCTGACATTTTTTCCTCGCACTTGTGAGTTTAGGCTACATCTCGCAATTGCGAGTTTATATCTCGTAATTCTGACATCTTTTCTCAGAACTGTGAGATATAGGCCTAAACTCGCAATTATAAGTTATATACTCGAGTTATAAAGTCCAATTCTAAGAAAAGAAAACTGACTTTTTTCCTCAGAATTGCGAGTTTATAGGCTATCTCACAATTCTGACTTTATAACTCGCAATTGCGCTTTATACCAGGCAATTCTGAGATAATAAGTCAGAATTGTGAGATGTAAACTCGTAATTGTGAGAAAAGAAATTGTGAAATAAAAAGTCGAAATTACCTTTCTTATTTTTTATTCTGTGGCAGAAACTAGCTTCCATAGAATCATGATCTCGGTTTGAAACAAAAATAATCGTGATTCTCGATTTATCCCGAATGGTGCAGCTCCAATCGTTCCCAATAGGATTAATGCATTTGGAAAGCAGACAGGGTGAATTTATTTTTCATGTCGACTTTAAAATGGGGGCGACGTCTGCAGCAGAGAAGATAAAATGTGTCCGTCTGACAGCTGCCAGTGTGTGTGTGTGTGTGTATGCATACGAGACAGCGCCGCAGGTAAACTGATCAGACAGGCATAACCAAACTCTGAAGATTTGCCTAGATCACACACACATGTACCTGAACACTCCATAAAGCATTTAAAGGTCACAAAAACTCTCACAAAAGCACCTGATCAAAAGAGAAGCTCAAATGCCACTGATGCCTTGCTGTTTAAAGGACAGCGTCTTCAACAGGGTGTTTAAACTGACATCTCAATTTAACATCAGGCTTCAATAGAGGAACGTTCTTGAGCGAGGTTATCTGTGTCTCTACAGGCATTCGATATTAAAGAAGTCAAACAATGCAGAGCAACCCATTAAAAATCAGTAGCCGTTATCTGTGCAAGTCTATTACGAGGTAAAGGAAACTGCAGCTGATGTAAACCATGATAAACGACTTTGTTCTGTGTGCACTGTCAGTTTTTTAAACCAAGATTATTATTTTAGTTTTTAATATGCTTCAAGACAAACCATGTGCAAATTCATAAGTCAACACCATTGCGGAGTATTTTCTCCTTAAAACTGCAGTTTCCAAGATTATTATTTTAGTCTTTCTACTTCAAATTTCATGTTAACTTCATGTTTAACTCTATGTGTTTTAATGTAATTATAAGTCAAATTTAGTAGCGATTTCTGATGAAAATTTAATCAAAGTAAATCCTACATTTGTTTGGATGTCAAAATCACACTTCAGATTATATTTTCTGAGTCATCATGAATGATTTTAACTGAGGGTGAAGGACATAAAGAGTCTCTTTCACTGAGAAAAATGTACTATGGAAAAAACACGGATTTGGGGTCATTTACCTTGGTCGTACCATGGTATTATTTGAAGTCTAAATGTAATATTAAGCACTCGTATAAAAATATCATGGTATTACCATCCTTACACCACAGAGACTTTTTAACTCTGTTTACATTCCACAGATGTTTTATGTGGAAACTAAACACAGGATGTCATGTTTTGATTGACATAACTTTACTGATAGCGAACAAACCATACCATATATCATCAAACACATGATTAACAATATTCTTTTTTACAAAAGATAAACAAAACTATGATTTTTTTAGCACAGTTCGACGTTACAATAGAAAACAGCGACGAGCGTCTCGTCAGAAAAGATGACAAAAATAACGGTCCCGCATTGTACGAGCGCGCGTCTCAGATCAACACAAATATCGATTTATTGATTTACCACAGATCAATGCTCATCCTCATACAGACACACAACATCCCCCTGACTGAGAGCCAACTTGACCAACAACTCAGACCAAACACAGTCGAACAGAAACACCGCTAAAGCCGCATCGCGCGCGAATGCCGCAGTAAGAAAGTACACGAGCAAAACGAGCCGTTTTTAACGAACACAAGCGTTCACAAAGTTGCTGAGGAACGAGACTGGAACGACCTCCATTCCTCCCTCCCGTGTCTGACTCCGATGCCCGCCGATGAGGCGTCGAGCTCGGGCTCTTTTCTCTCCAACAGTTTCTGCAGATTCCCGCGGAAATAAGTTCTAGCGGCAGAATCCATGGTGACGTGTACGTGCCTACTTACCGCCCGCCGAAAGCCGTTATATTCCAAATGTATATATCGCGGGAAAGTGCGCTGATGTGTGGCGCGTGAAGTGAAGGAGCTCGAGCTTCAGACTGAAGTCACTCCTTCCGGGCGGGGCCAAAAACAGCGGCTCAATTCACTCACATCCTACAGGAAATTACTTTCATCTTCTTAACATTTCTGTCTGTCTGTCTGCTGACGTTGCTTATAAAGTCACCTCACCATGAAATCAAAATTGACCATTCTTATGGAATATTGCACTGTTTATTAATAAATAATATTCTTTTTCTATTATTCATGTGCCCTCTCACTGGTTTACTGATTTTTTACAAAACACTAAGTAATAAGGGCTTTTGCTGACTGAACTTTTTAGGATGAATGTGAAATTTGGCAAGCAGCATTAAAAGTTTAATAATAAAGTAGGTTCTTATAATAGAAACTGACATTCAGATTTAAAGCCCCAAATCAAATTATAGTTAATACACTTGCAAAAATCAATTCAAAATATTGTGAGGGTGATAAGGACAATTCCAAAATTTATGAAACTCTTCTCTGGTGACGTGTTTAGTGGCGCGAGGGCAGGGCAACCTGTCAATCACATGAGATCCACCAATAGCAAACCACAACCATCCAACCAATTCCCCACGGACAAAACCAAGCCCCGCCCACATTTGTTATTGTTCCAGAAGCTTCTCATTCAGATATAGGGCATGATAGGTAAGAGTTATCATTATTTTTAGATGACACTATGGAATTTAATATTCAATTAGTGACATCACCAAGCATAACATTTACATAAATCCCGCCCCCGGGAACGCCTAAGCAACAAGCAGTGTTGAGACAAGGAAGAGTTGTTGTAGTCGAGCACATTCGTGAATTCAAGCTCAAGCTGTCACATCCGTCTTTTCACGTGCAATACAGTTTGTAACACATGCAATATCATGTCATGTAGCATCTTCAGTTCCAAAACGAGCGATTTATAGATTATCATGACAGAATATGCTAATCAATGACTTGAAGATAGTTAACTCCACATCAGCAGCATAAATTCATCAACTAACCATTCAGAAACATCCTGTTGCTTCTACATGTTGTCTCACACACACACACACACACACAACCTCTTGAAGCTCCACCCTCTGTGCTGGGAGCTGCAGCTCATTTGCATTTAAAGGGACACACACACAAAATGACGCGTTTTTTGCTCACCCTCAAAAAGGAACAATTTTAACATGCTATTAAAAATGATCTGTGGGGTATTTTGAGCTAAAACTTCACACACACACTCTGGGGACATCAGACACTTATTCTACATCGTGTGAAAAGGGCATTATACCACCCCTTTAAAATGATGGATAAAAATGGAAGAACATAGGAATTTGAAATTGCAATAACTGTCCAGAGACTGAAATAAACGTTTTCATTAAGGGGTGGAATCTGATTTCCAGGAGCGCTGGTGAAGCCTTTATGAACATCGTTCTGTGACACATCATTCTGTTTATATAGAACACGCTTGAGACCGAGTGAAAAAGATGCAAGATGGAAAACTGCATTTGATATTCTACTGGTCTCACAGCATTTCCTAAAAAACTAGGTCAGCACTCTGACTGAGAGTGTGTGTGTGTGTGTGTGTGTGTGTGTGTGTGTGTGTGTGTGTGTGTGTGTGTGTTTAAGTGAGGCATGTGTGTGTGTGTGTGTGTGTGTGTGTGTGTGTGTGTGTGTGTGTGTGTGTGTGTGTGTGTGTGTGTGTGTGTGAGTGTGTGTGTTTGAGTGAGCGTCGCAGGCAAGTGTGTGTGTGAGTGTGTGTGTATCTGTGAGTGTGTGTGTGTGTGTGTGTGTGTGTGTGTCTGTGTGAGTGTATGTCTGTGTGAGTGTGTGTCTGCCTGTGTGTGTGAGTGAGTGAGTGAGTGAGTGTGTGTGTGTGTGTGTGTGTGTGTGAGAGTGAGTGAGTGTGTTTGTCTGTGTGTGTGTGTGTGTGTGTGTGTGTGTGTGTGTGTGTGTGAGAGTGAGTGAGTGAGTGTGTGTGTGTGTGTGTGTGTGTGTGTGTGTGTGTGTGTGTGTGTGTGTGTGTGTGTGTGTGAGTGAGTGTGTTTGTGTGTGTGAGTGTGTGTGTGTGTGTGTGTGTGTGTGTGTGTGTGTGTGTGTGTGTGTGTTTAAGTATGAGTGAGTGAGTGTGTGTGTGTGTGTGTGTGTGTGTGTGTGTGTGTGTGTGTGTGTGTGTGTCTGTCTGTCTGTGAGCGTGTGTGAATGTCTGTGAGTTTGTGTGTGTGTGTGTGTGTGTGTGTGTGTGTGTGTGTGTGTGTGTCTTTAAGTGTGAGTGAGTGACTGAGTGACTGAGTGAGTGTGTGTGTGTGTGTGTGTGTGTGTGTGTGTGTGTGTGTGTGTGTGTGTCTGTCTGTCTGTCAGCGTGTGTGAATGTCTGTGAGTTTGTGTGTGCGTGCGTGAGAGTGTGTGTGTCTGTGAGTATGTGTGTCTGAGTGAGTGAGTGTGTTTGTGTGAGTGTGTGAGTGTGTTTGTGTGAGTGAGTGAGTGTGTGTGTGTGTGTGTGTGTGTGTGTCTGTGAGTATGTGTGTGTCTGTGAGTATGTGTGTCTGAGTGAGTGAGTGTGTTTGTGTGAGTGAGTGAGTGTGTGTGTGTGTGTGTGTGTGTGTGTGTGTGTGTGTGTGTGTGTGTGTGTGTCTGTGAGTATGTGTCTGAGTGAGTGTTTGTGTGAGTGAGTGAATGAGTGAGTGAACGTGTGAATGTCTGTGAGTGTGTGTGTCTGAGTGAGTGAGTGTGTTTGTGTGAGTGAGTGAGTGTGTGTGTGTGTGTGTGTGTGTGTGTGTGTGTGTGTGTGTGTCTGTGAGTATGTGTCTGAGTGAGTGTTTGTGTGAGTGAGTGAATGAGTGAGTGAACGTGTGAATGTCTGTGAGTGTGTGTCTGAGTGAGTGAGTGAGTGTGTGTTTGTGAGTGTGTGTGTTGTACATCCTCTCTCAAGATGGTGACTGAGTGCATCTGAGTGTGTTTGATAAGCATCATCATCCTTTCCTGTCTCCTTCTCTCCTGCTGTTTTATGTGTGTGTCGCAGACAGAAGGGTTCCCCGCAGAGAGAGAGACGGAGGGGAGACATTAGTGAAGAAATGACTGTTTATTATGGGATAGATATTTCAAACACACTGGTTGTTATTTGAGAAGCAAGCCACACGAATATTGGGCAAGAAAGAGCATGAAAACAGAAAAGAATAATGGTCCTCATCCTCATGCGCTGGTCTCTGCTCATCATCCAGTCCTGCGTCTCTAACAGTGGCTTTGCTCCGTATCGATTGGTTCCGGAGGCTGAACCGGCCCGTGAGGGTCCCAGACGTGCACTTCATCAAGGCGTCCCATCGGGTCACACACACACTCACACACACACACTCTCACATCGAGACCTGCAGCATCTCAGTGTCTTAAATCATATCCATACAATCCATTACACATCGATTAGAGCCGCATCGAGTCGATCTGCACATGCTCGTGTTCCTCTGGTGACGAGAGTAATGGAGTTATAGAAGTGCTGGGATCATAAACTACACTAAAAGCTTCTTCAATCATCATCTGTGTCCTGAGTTCTGCTCTAACGACACTAATCGCTCTGTCTGTCTTCCTTCGTTTCACTGAAGTCTCATCAGATCATGAACACTGGACTGAGACACAACATGAGCTTCAACACAGCTGTGTGTGTGTGTGTGTGTGTGTATGAATAGTTAAGGATGATTGTAAGAGCTCGTCTCACAGCTGGGCTCCTCAGAGATGCTCTCAGTTTCTGTCAAACTTCACGCGTCTCTGAACATGTTTAGATGTTTTCAGTGTTTGGCTGTGAATCAGACCCAGCAGTCGTAAACTCATGAATAAAACACCAGAGCGCTGGACTCGAATCCTCCAACTGCAGCGACACACACTTGCTATTGAAGTCTTCATTCAAGAAGCCTAATCCATAATCTCATAATGCGTGTTAGATGTTATAATAAGCACAACAAACACCACTTTAAACCCCTCTGACCGCATCTGCGCAGTTAGCAGTGTTTACTGGGACCAGTAAGAGGCCACTCTGAACATGTTTACATTCGCTATTAAGTCAAGTCAAGTCAAGTCAAGTTTATTTATATAGCGCTTTTCACAACATAGGTTGTATCAAAGCAGCTTCACAGTAATAAATTAAAACAATACATCAATGTTTGTTTCTAGTGGAACATCCACGTTTGGTAATGCTGATCAATGGTATCGTTGATTGATTAATTCAATTAAATATCCCCAAATATCCCCAACTGAGCAAGCCAAAGGCAACAGCATCTGGCAGACGCTTTTATCCAAAGTGACTTGCATTGCATTCAAAGTAGATGTTTTATCAGTTCTTACATTCCCTGGGAACTGAACCAGTTCTCTACTGTTTGAGCTACAGGAATGAACACCCTAGCAACAACCCAGAACTCCCTAGCAACACTCTAGCAACAACTTAGAATTCCTTAGCAACATCCCAGAACTCCCTAGAAACAACCCAGAACTCCCTAGCAACAACTCAGAACTTCTTAGCAACACCCTAGCAATAACCCACAACTCCATTGCAACAGCTAAGCAACAACCCAGAACTCCCTAGCAACATCCTAACAACTATCCAGGACTCCCTAGCAACAACTCATAACTTCCTTGTAACACCCTAACAACAACCAAGAACTCCTTAGCAACTCCCAGCAATGTCCCAGAAATCCCTAGCAACATCCTAACAACTTTCCAGGACTCCCAAGCAACGACTCAAATCTCCCTAGCAAC
>JAKJND010000037.1:62500-70000 GCA_022829025.1 Squalius cephalus | reverse complement strand
ACTGTTACGTAAACATTTTTTACTGTTGCGTTTAAAAATGTTACTGTTACGTTTAAAAAAAAGTATATTTTAGAATGTTCAGAGAACATTCAAAAGTAACATTCTCAGTATATTTGTAGAATGATACAATGGAACGTTCCCTTTATGGTCACTTATTTATCAATAAAAAAATGTTTTTAAACATTTAATATATGACACGTTTGAATGTTCAGAGAAATAACATTTTCATGGTTCATACAAAGTGCTTGAATTTGACGTTTTGAAATGTAAGTCCTGGAAAACCATATTTATGAAAAGGTACTTGAAAAGCGCACTTTATTTGTACTATTTTGTTTTATTAGTTTATTTTTATTTATCTATTTACCTTTTTAGAATTTGAAAGATAAAGATATTGTCTGATAAGTGACATCTCTGATTGAAAACCAAAAAAAGTAGTGTTAGAAAAGTCCTGGATTTTCATTTTACAGTGTCTGTACAAACCCTGTAATACAGTAATATCTAAATGTTCTTAGTAGGAATATGGATTCAACAGAGCATTTTCTTGCATAAGGAGTAAACCTGGTTGGCAGTTCAGTTCACATTACTTAACTATTGAACTCTGCAAACCGTAAGAAGCTTTCCGACTGAAATCTGGATTAAAAGTGTAACCAAGATCCCGTCAGTGTGTGTGTGTGTGTGTGTGTGTGTGAGGAATGGACAGAGACGGTGTGTGTGCTGCTTTACACTGGAGAAATGCTTCTAACTCTGTCGAGTCACAGATCGCCTTTACAATTACAAGCAGCAAGTAGTGGTTTAATGTTGCAATAATCAAAACCAGCATTCTGCAAAACCATGCAAAATCAGTTGTTTATATTAATTAGGATATTGTTTAGTGTGAATGTTTTAGTAATTGTGATTGATTGATTGATTGCAGGGTTCGTACAGACACTGTAAAATGAAATTCAAGGACTTTTCTAGCACTACTTTTTTGGTTTTAAATCAGAGATCTCACTTATCAAACAATATCTTTATTATCTTTCAAATTCTAAAAATGTCAAATTCTAAAGCTTTCAAATTGAAAAAATTCAAAGCTGTATCATATACTTGAATAATTATATGAGCAATATCACACTCATAGTCATATGAAATGTCTCTATATCAATATCAGACGGGTGAGAAAAGATTGTTTTATCAATCAAATTAAACAGTATTTTCACATATATTGTCTTCCAATAATTCAAGCACTTTTCAAGCACCTCTTCATAAATATGGCTGTTTTCAAGGGTTTTCCAGGACTTACATTTCAAAACGTCAAATTCCAGCACTTTAAGCACCTTGTACGAACCCTGTGATTGTAAAAATAAACGATATAGTCTAATATCATTAAAAGCATAATGTCTATAAGATATGAAGCAGCTTTAATACATGACCGTAATCGAGTTACTTTGAGAACTGTTATAATGGAAGCCTGAACCTTTAGTGTTCACAGTTTTTGTTCTCTCGCTCTATTAAAGTCACATTATTGTGTGTGTGTGTGTGTGTGTGTGTGTGTGTGTCGTGTTAAACAACAATGGATGTCAACATGTGGAAGGAGGAGGACTTTTCAGGTTTAAAAATACTCGTTTTTCTGGCACGTCAGAGTAGCAAAACCTGAAGCAAAAACACACGCCTGATCATCTTCATTCCATGATGTGAAGAATCGAGAGCTGGTTAATGTGTGCGATTCACACTGTGTGTGTGTGTGTGTGTGTGTGTGTGTGTGTGTGTGTGTGTGTGTGTGTGTGTGTGTGTGTGTGTGTGTGTTTAACACTCCTGGAGTTTTAATGCACACTTCATTATTCACTATGAGGAAAGAAGCAGCAGCCTGAGAATGAACGGAACAATGAAGTGTGTGTGTGTGTGTGTGTGTGTGTGTGTGTGTGTGTGTGCGTCATACGGCTTCCTGTTACGCTGACCAGGAGGTTCTCTATGTGTGATATTGACAGATTTAATGCGAGATGACAGAGTTGTGTTCGCACAACTGGGTTTGGATTCATCCATAAACTGTCAACGTATAAAGAGAAATAATATTAAAACTAATGATTGACTGTGTCCATGTGCTTTTGTTTGATCAGTATTTCAGGTAAATCTGTGCATTAACCCTCTGGTGCTCTTCGGTCATTTTTGACCGAAAAATTTAACGTTTTGTTTTTTAGTGTGAATTTCTTACTTACATTTGCATTTGGCAGACACTTTTATCCAAAGGGACTTACATTGCATTTCAAGCTACACATTTACACCCATGACCTTGGCGTTGCAAGCACCAACGCTCTACTGTTTGAGCTACAGGAAGAAGCTACTTCATCGGAATGGTACGAAACTTGGTAAAGGTTTTGGCACTTGCTATGTAAACACACACACAAAAACATTGGAACAGGTTTAATGGTCCTGAAAGAATAGTCCCACTTGTGCTCCTCGCGGGCAGAAACGAGTTTCCTCTAGTGGAAGCGTCTGGAACTGCAGCCGAACAACATCTCACTGAGAGATCATTTACTGAGAGATCAGGCTCATATTATGAACACAACTTGTTTAGATTTATGGCTTTGATTCTCTTGCAGTTTTAGAGTAAAACGTGATTTTGAAAATAAATATTTCATATAAAAATAGTAGTATTAGTATTTTTAGTATAGTATTTTTGTGCATTTTTCATAACAATAAACGTAAAATTCTGTAACTTTTTTAAAGTTCACTTTTTAAAACTGTTTTCACTTCCGCAATAATCTGCCAAGTGTCGTCTTTGAAGAGATCAAACTTCAGTCTGTCGCTCTAAAGCGTTCAAGATTTACAACAGCTTAAGTTGGAAATTAAATTTCAGGTCTATGCTCAAAAAGTGAATAAAAGGATTATAAATATAATTAGTAAATATAATTTAGTACCATAAAATAAAACCACCAAAAAAGTTCAAAATATTAAATAAAAAACATTATCAAACTAAAATATAGTACATTTCATCCATCTATTAGGTTAATGGTTTTGTTTATATGTGAAGTTATGAATGGCATGTCGTGTGTGTGTGTGTGTGTGTGTGTGTGTGTGTGTGTGTGTGTGTGTGTGTGTGTGTGTGTGAACGAGTCGGGTGTGTCCCAGATGAGCAGGTTTAGGTGTCAGTGATGTGGTATTGCTGGTTCTTTCCCTCCAGCGCGCACACACACACACACACACACACACACACACACACACACACACACACACACACACACACACACACACACACATAGCAGAGCAATGAGACACTGATGAGTCGCGTCTGTGTGCATCTTCTGTTTGAAAGCGGGACATTTTTACACTCAGAACTGAAGAAGTGGAGCATAAAAACAGCAAATCTATTGGAGAATGAGGAATATCTGATGGAATATTCTAATATTCAAACATTATTATTATTATTATTATTCATCTGCATTGATTGAGCTGGACGTGAGAATGTACTTTACGGACATGAAGCCCAGGGAGGAGAATGTGGTGCGTTTGGTTCGATCTAAACCCGTCCAGCGCGGAAAACTGTGTCGACCGAGACGTTTCCATCTTTACCTGCATGAGCAACACTCAACCAGACACACACACACTCACACACACACTCACACTCAACGCAGTACCAGGTACAGTCTTTACTAAACTCACTCTGAGAACATGGTTTACAGTGCATGTGTGTGTGAGAGTGAGTGAGTGTGTGTACGTGTGTGTGTGTGTGAGAGAGAGAGAGAGCGTGTGTGTGTGTGTGTGAGTGAGAGTGAGTGAGTGTGTGTACGTGTGTGTGAGAGTGAGTGAGTATGTGTACGTGTGTGTGTGTGTGTGTGTGTGTGTGGGAGAGAGAGAGAGAGAGTGTGTGTGTGTGTGTGTGTGTTTGTGAGTGTGTGAGTGAGTATGTGTTTGTGAGTGCAAGTGTGAAATTGATCCAAAGTGACAGTGAAGACATTATAATGTTACAAAAGATTCTATTTCAAATAAATGCTGTTATGAACTTTGAACTCTATTCATCAAAGAATCCTGAAAAATAAAATGTTTCTTGAGCAGCAAATCATATTAGAATGAGTTCTGCCATTAAACACACATCAGTCAGATCAGTGGTGTGTATCCGTGTAAAATGACATCATGAGCTGAAGGGACGGACGTGTTTAAATCTCTAAGTGGTTTCAGCTTTGATTTAATCTGTGCATCTGCTTTAACAGCCGCTCTTCACTGATGTCCGTCAGCAGAAACTCAGTGTGAGTGTGTGTGTGTGTGCGTCAGTTACCTGCAGAAACTCAGTGTGTGTGTGTGTGTGTGTGTGTGTGTGTGTGTGTGTGTGTGTGTGTGTGTGTGTGCGTCAGTTACCTGCAGAAACTCAGTGTGTGTGTGTGTGTGTGTGTGTGTGTGTGTGTGTGTGTGTGTGTGTGTGTGTGTGTATGTATGTATGTCAGTTACCTGCAGACACTCAGTGTGTGTGTGTGTGTGTGTGTGTGTGTGTGTGTGTGTGCGTCAGTTACCTGCAGAAACTCAGTGTGTGTGTGTGTGTGTGTGTGTGTGTGTGTGTGTGTGTATGTATGTCAGTTACCTGCAGAAACTCAGTGTGTGTGTGTGTGTGTGTGTGTGTGTGTGTGTGTGCGTCA
Source organism: Squalius cephalus (assembly GCA_022829025.1). NCBI lineage: Eukaryota > Metazoa > Chordata > Actinopteri > Cypriniformes > Leuciscidae > Squalius > Squalius cephalus. The sequence continues at coordinate 65,396 of JAKJND010000037.1, read as the reverse complement.
GTTACCTGCAGAAACTGTGTGTGTGTGTGTGTGTGTGTGTGTGTGTATGTATGTATGTCAGTTACCTGCAGAAACTCAGTGTGTGTGTGTGCGTCAGTTACCTGCAGAAACTGTGTGTGTGTGTGTGTATGTATGTCAGTTACCTGCAGAAACTCAGTGTGTGTGTGTGTGTGTGTGTGTGTGTGTGTGTGTGTGTGTGTGTGTGTGTGTGTGTGTGTGTGTGTGTGTGTGTGTCAGTTACCTGCAGAAACTCATGATCACCTCAAAGCGTTCGGTGGTCCTGCAGGAACGGAACAGGAAGTAGTTTGAGTTCTTCATGCATTATGAGAGCTTGTATGAAGGTAATATGATGCTATAAAGAATCGCATGCGCAGGGTTTGTAAAGGTTAAATCGGCTTTCAAGTGTAAGAAAAAAATATTTGCAGCATGTAACTGTTATTCGTAAGTGTAATTCATGTATTGTGAAGCTGCAGCTTCATGCTAACGTATAATAAATAGGATCTGTATTCTTCTGACTTCCATTTTTCCATGCTTACACTTTTGGCACGTTTTTTTTTTCGCACAAATACGGCCAAAAGCATTGCAGGCCAGCGAACAGCAATTTGCAAGTGAAAACAGGAACTGTTTTTTGCAAGTCAGGAACTGCAAAACAGATTGATCGCATAAAAACCAACCTTTGTGCAATAAAACTGTTGCAAATGTCTAAATGACTTGTTGTGTGCATGGGGCAACAACGTTCCCGAAATAACCCGATTTGTACAGTTGCGTCTTTCTTTTTTCTTTCAGTTTCGGCACGATTCTCTCACTCATTGAGTTTTGCAAGCGCGAAGAGGAGGGCGCGTCCACCTTCTTCATGTAACCAATCAAATGAGCTTCTAGCTGACTCTCGACTTACTCTTATCTGATTGGTTCAACACGCCAGTCACCAGAACACATCTTTATCTTCATTTTGCTCAGCATCGTTCTCGTGGCCGAAATGTTACTTTTTAATGCACACATGTTAAATTAATGTAGTGTTTTGTAAGTAATCAGCAATATTTTAAAATGTATATGATGTTTAATAGGGAGCCAGTGCAGTGTTGACAGAACCGGGCTAATATGGTCATACTTCCTGGTTCTGGTAAGAACTCGAGCTGCTGCGTTTTGGACCAGCTGTAGTTTGTTTATTAAGCGTGCAGGGCAAACACCCAGTAGAGCATTACAATAATCTAGCCTTGAGGTCATGAAAGCATGAACTAACTGTTCCGCATTTTTCATTGAAAGCATACGTCGTAATTTAGATCTATTTTTAAGATGGAAAACTGCAGTTTAACAGATACTAGACACGTGACTTTCAAATGAAAGATTGGCATTAAAGAGGTTCCTAACCGACGACGAAGACTTCAAGTGTGTGTGAGTTCTGCAGAAACGGAACAGGAAGTAGTTTGAGTTCTTCGTTTAGAATATGCATCATGAGAGCATCTGCATCAGTCACTGACACACACACACACACACACACACACACACACACACACACACACACACATCTCTCGCTTTAACCAGTCTGGTGTTTCTTCCTCACCATTCTCTTCCTCTTCCGGTGTGTTTCAGGGACTGCAGCCTCAGAGCGATGAACGCTGAGTCCTGGACGGACCCTCAGGACCCGCAGCCGGACTCTCCTGATCCCGATCCCGATCTCCTGAAGCCCGACTCATCTAATCCCGATCCCCTGAAGCCCGACAGTTTGTGCCTCGAGTCCTTCTGGACTGAAGTGGAGAACATCCGGAGCAGCGACTCCGAGCCGGACAGCAGCCGCAGGAGAGACTCCCGACAGTCCGAAGGTACAGAGATGGAGAGACATGATGATGCTGTGAGATGAGACTGACACAAGTGTGTGTGTGTGTGTGTATATACAGTTGCAATGGAAATTATTCAACCTCCATTGCAAATCAGGTTTACTGGCAAAATGTACAGACTTTCAGCTGTTTGCAATGAACAAATCAAAAGTTACAAAAAGTTATTGAAACAGCTCAACACAACAAATGTTTCAAGTGCTTTCCCCAAAGTTAACTGAAAATGCAACTTTTAATGACTTCTGCAGTTTCAAAATTATTCAACCCCTGAATATAATCCCTCACAACAGCACAGATCTGCAGAACAGGTGTTGCCTCACTAATCAAGGGCTTCATTAGCTGCACCAGGTGTGCTTGAGCTAGAACACATGACATATCTGAACTGGCCAGGTTTGTTGAGAGTCACGTTTGACTGCATGTTAGAAATATGGCTGAAGAATGGTCCAAAACGTTAAAAGAAGATTTCATCGCCCTTCACAAACAAGGAACAGGGTACAAAAAGATAGCGAAGGCACTAAATGTTCCTAGAGACACAGCTGGACGCATAGTTTGCAAAGTTAAAGGAACAGTGGTTACTCTCCCTGGATGTGGCAGAAAAAGGAAGATAGCAATGACTATAACCAGATTTCTGAGAAGGAAAACTCTCGAGTGACTGCAGAAGACAGACACTGAGATTTCAGCACAGTAAGGCTTGTACTAAACACATGCCAGAACCAGAAGCACAAGGAAAGAGCTCAAAATCATATAAATAATCCACAGAAGTTTTGGGATTCTTTGCTATGGAGCGATGAAACAAAACTGGAACTTTTCGGCCCGATGATTAGCGGTGTGTCTGGAAGAAGAGTGAAGCGTATGCTGATAAGAACTCTGTCTAGAGTTCAGCATGTGGATCTGTGATGCTCTGCGGCTGATTTACATCCTCTGGCACTGGAAACCTGCAGCGTGTGGAAGAAGAGATGGATTCACTGAAGTATCAGGAGATCCTAGGAGAAAACGTCATGCCGTCAGTGAGGAAGCTGAAGCTTGGGCAACATTGGACCTTCCAACAGGACAGTGATCCCAAG
>JAKJND010000037.1:55000-57500 GCA_022829025.1 Squalius cephalus | reverse complement strand
GTCTGACTGTGTGTCTGTCTGACTGACTGACTGTGTGTCTGACTGTGTGTCTGACTGTGTGTTTGTCTGACTGTGTGTTTGTCTGACTGTGTGTCTGACTGACTGTGTGTCTGACTGACTGTGTGTCTGACTGACTGTGTGTCTGACTGTGTTTGTCTGACTGTGTGTCTGACTGACTGTGTGTCTGTCTGACTGACTGTGTGTCTGACTGTGTGTCTGACTGACTGTGTGTCTGACTGACTGTGTGTCTGACTGACTGTGTGTCTGACTGTGTGTCTGACTGTGTGTCTGACTGACTGTGTGTTTGTCTGACTGTGTGTTTGTCTGACTGTGTGTGTGTTTGTCTGTCTGTCTGTGTGTTTGTCTGACTGTGTGTCTGACTGACTGTGTGTCTGACTGACTGTGTGTCTGACTGACTGTGTGTCTGACTGACTGACTGTGTGTTTGTCTGACTGTGTGTCTGACTGACTGTGTGTCTGACTGACTGTGTGTCTGACTGACTGTGTGTCTGACTGACTGTGTGTCTGACTTACTGTGTGTCTGACTGACTGTGTGTTTGTCTGACTGTGTGTCTGACTGACTGTGTGTTTGTCTGACTGTTTGTCTGACTGTGTGTCTGACTGTGTGTTTGTCTGACTGTGTGTTTGTCTGACTGTTTGTCTGACTGTGTGTCTGACTGACTGACTGTGTGTCTGACTGACTGTGTGACTGACTGTGTGTCTGTCTGTCTGTCTGTGTGTCTGTCTGTCTGACTGTGTATCTGACTGACTGATTTATAAACAGAAAATGTTTAAAAAAGTAATAATGAAATATTGTGATAAGCCTCCGGCAATTCCCATCCCTACTAAATAGGCCTATGGGTCGATCATATTTGTCTATCACTAATAATATTACTGAAAACAGTTTAGAAGTATGATCAAGCGTCTCACCTCTCTCTCTCTCTCTCTCTCTCTCTCTCCCTCTCTCTCTCTCTCTCAGAGGGTCGTCTGTCCGCAGTGCCGGTTAGGAGTGACCCGGGTCGTGGATCTTTCCCATCAGGACCTGAAGAAGGTCCGCCAGTTGGCGCTGATTGACATGACGGCGCTGTGTGACCTTCTGGAGCTCGAGGTCAAACGACACAAAACCTGCAAAAGGAAAATCCCTGGTGAGTTTCCTGTCATTTCCTGTCACCTGACCTCATCCGTTTCGATCTGTGCCAGGAATAATCAGAATCTGTCAAATGTCTTCCCGTTTGTCAGAGAGCTGTTTGTTTGGCGTTCCTCTCGCCTCATTGGTGGAGAGCGATCAGAAGATCAAACCCAGCACTCAGATCCCACTCTTCCTCCAAGCAGTACGTGATGACATCATTTCCTGTTTCACACACATTCTCACACATACACTCTCTCTCACACACACACACACACACACACACACACACACACACACTCACACTCTTTCTCCAAGCAGTATGTGATGACATCATTTCCTGTTTCACCTCTCACGTTATGCTCCAGTTCATTACGTAGCTCTCTGAAGTGGAAACATTCGAAAACGATGCGCATGTTTAGTCATGTGACGAATATTGTATTAACTTTTACAGTGTTGCTAAAGATAAATGTTACTTTGTAACTTTGTTACTCCGTCGCTACGTGCGTTTCATCGTGACTTTAAAAGTTTGACTCTTGGGTGTTTTCAATGTGAATGTTTTCTTGTTTTCAGCTTCTGTCGTTTCTGGAGAAGAAGGGTCTTGATTCTGAGGGGATCCTGCGGGTTCCAGGCTCTCAGGCCAGAATAAAAGTAACATAAAACATTATTATAAACTAATAAGTAGTAACATTGTGTCCATTGAAGTGCTTGTCTGAAACGTTGTATTACTCGTGTTTAATGACTCTTTAAGATGAATCGCTTGTTGTATTCCTCATCTGGGATCCGATTAGTGCTGGGCAACGATTAATCGCATCCAAAATAAAAGTTTGTGTTTACATAATATTTGTGTGTGTACTGTGTATAATTATTTTGTATATATAAATAAACACACATGCATGTATATATTTAAGAAATATTTGCATGTACAGTCAAACCAAAAATTATTCAGACTTTTTTCACTAGTGTGATCAGGACACTATAGTCAATTTATGTGAGTGAGGAGAGCAGAATAAAGTAAACTGTAACATATTATACACAATAATTCTTCATACAGCGACTACCAGTGACATTTATAACAATTTTGGACCAAAAATGATTCGGACACTTTGAGCTGATCATGTTTTGCTGAAGTGTGTTGTCTTTAATTGCTAATGCTCTTTTTACACACAGACTGAACACAATGAAGCATTGCTTGGTGATTGGTTGAGCTAAACTGGTATTATCTAATTGTGTAGTTAAATTTAACAGCTGACAGATATTCAACATAATTCATGTGTGAGACAGTCTAACAGAAGGACGGACAAAACCAGTCAAATATCCACTGAGTTCTGCTCATATTTCATTACCGTTTTCTAAACTATAGCGAATAAACTGA
>JAKJND010000037.1:42500-50000 GCA_022829025.1 Squalius cephalus | reverse complement strand
TTTATTTAAAAAATGACCAGTTTTAAAAGTTGAGACTTTGTTTTGCATCAAAAGTAAGCTGGTCTGTGCTGTGTCAGTGTGTTGTCAGTGTCCTCTCTGCTCCTTCACTGCGTGAGAACATGGTGTGTGTGTGTGTGTGTGTGTGTGTGTGTGTGTGTGTGTGAAAGAGGCGTGGCTTGTCGGACAGAGCAACAGTAACTAAAGGGGGCGGGTCTTTGAGAACGGTCGCATTCGAAGCGGCTTCAAACCCTTTGCAGTGTGAAAGCAGTGATTCGGAGCTCGTATCAAACTGGCAAAGGCTCATGATTTCAGGAAACGAGACTTCGAAACGTTTTGAAATGTAGGGGACGAAGATCTCTGCAAACCCATCAACCAGCATCCTTATATTTGTTTGGGAAGTTTTATAAATTTGTAGACATTTTTAATTACACATTTGTATAGTAAAAATTAAGAGTTTTAGTTAAAAGCTCTCCATAGAACAAGCCCTACTTTTGTACAGACGATTATTTGTTGACTGAATTTAAAGTCCCCCTGTAGTCAACCATTTTATCCCTTAAAACTCATCTTTGATCACCAAAATGACATACTTTCAAAGAAAAAACATTCTTCATTCCTTAAAATATCTTGAATGTAACTCGACACCCTTGCCACTTGTTCTATGAATATGCAAATGAGCCCCGCCTCCACTCACTCACTCAGCTCAGAGATCCACTGGTTGACGATCACACGTTGATCTGATTGGTTACAAGGTAGTTTGTGACGTCAGAAACACCAGCGATTTCAAAGCGTGTGTTTGAGACTGTCTTTGGTTCACTGCAGTTTTAAGGAGGAAATACTCAGCAATGCTGTCGACTTATGAACTTACACACGGTTTGTCTTTAAGCAGATTAAAAACACCACATAGACACATAAACAACATTAAAAACTGGATTTTCACCACAGGGGGACTTTAACAGATTACACTTTCGATTAAACATTTGCAATTGGTTTGTAAAATTGAATGCATGTTTGTGTTTTCGCTGCATTTACACAGATCTGACCAGCAGGGGTCGCCAGCGTCTTGTTCCTCTCATCGCTAGCAGGCATGCGCATAAATCATGAGGGAAAGACATTTACCTTTTTAGAATAAATCCATTGATGCGCAACAAAAAAAAGTCACATGACAGAGGAATGTTTGGAGTAACTACGAGATGTGAACATACTCAAACATCATTTATGAGAAAGAAGTGGGAAAACATCAACGAAAAGATGTGATAAACCTCGGACAAGAGAACATGACAGCGTTTATTGTGTTTCGGATTGCAGAAACTTCCATTCTTATTACTGATATTTTGCACCAGTTTCCCAGGAAGTGCTGATTTTGTTCTCTTGAACGCATGGGATTGGAAATGTTGCTTTATTCGCACATGCTTTATGCCTTATTCCAGTTATGTGCATGATTAAAGTGGTTTTGTCTGCTTCATGAGCGCTTGCTCTGCTGTTCTGCAGGTTCCTAACTTCTTGCTGAGTCAAGTGAGGAAACTGAACGAGAACAGCAGCCGTCGGTACCAGTTCTACGACAAGCGCATCAAGAACCTCCTCAGGAAGATCCACACCGACAGCAGAGACAAACCCGACAAGAACTCCAGCGAGGTGGGTGGGGTGGGGGGGAGAGAGAGAGATGGGGGGGGGGGAGAGAGAGAGATGGGGGGGGGGAGAGAGAGAGATGGGGGGGGGGGAGAGAGAGAGATGGGGGGAGAGAGAGAGAGAGAGAGAGAGAGAGAGGGGTGGGGGGGGGAGGAGAGAGAGAGAGGGGTGGGGGGGGGGGAGAGGGGTGGGGGGGGGGAGAGAGAGAGGAGAGAGAGAGAGAGGGGTGGGGGGGAGGAGAGAGAGAGAGAGAGAGAGAGAGAGAGAGAGAGAGAGAGGGGTGGGGGGGAAGAGAGAGAGAGAGAGGGGTGGGGGGGAGGAGAGAGAGAGAGAGAGAGAGGGGGGGGGAGAGGGGGAGAGAGAGAGAGAGAGGGGTGGGGGGGAGAGAGAGAGATGGGGAGAGAGGGGTGGGGGGGGAGGAGAGAGAGAGAGAGAGAGAGGGGTGGGAGAGAGAGAGAGAGAGAGGGGTGGGAGGGAGAGACTGTGAGAGAGAGAGCGACAGATCGTGTGTGTGTGTGTGTGTGTGTGTGTGTGTGTGAGTGTGCTATGCGCGTGCATGCGTGTGTGTGTGTGTGTGCGCGCGCGTGTGTGTGAGAGGATGAAGGGATGATCCCTTTAGAGGCTTTAGTCTCAGGAACAGACGCTTACAGGACCTGATTGAACACATGAAGTGTGTAAAAGCTCTAGAGATCGTGACATGAGCTCATGTGCGATGCGCCTAAAAACAGAATCATCTTCTATTATGAAAAAACCTGTTCACTTCAAATCATGGAGAATAATTATAGATTTATGCATGAAGGAAATTAAGGAAATTAAGCCTATTTTACATCCATCGTAACATTATTTTCATGTCGGTTTGCTGTCAAATTCTCAAGTTTGATTTTATTAATTTTAAAATGCTATATTATAAAATATATATTCGTTAAATTGTATTCAATTAAATATAATATGAATATGTTCGGATATCTATAATAATAATTCTATATTTAATTTATTTTTTATTTTGAGGACAGTTTTTGGCTCATAATGATCAGTTATTGATAAGTAATTATTTTCTTTTGTGTGTGTGTGTGTGTGTGTGTGTGTGTTCAGCAGTGTCGTACTGTAAAGATCCAGCTGGGTGACGTGAGTTCCTCGATGGAGTTTCGTCTCGCCGTCAATTCTCGCGCCTCAGACCTGATGTCCCAGTTTTATAAAGAGCTGCACGCCTCGGATAACAGCAGGGGGCTCCTGAAACGGTACCACACACACACACACACACACACACACACACACACACACACACACACACACACACAAATAAATCCTTCAGTATAATGCATTATATTTTCCCTCTCTCAGAAATGGCTCCACATCATTCCCAGACTGTGCCGTCTATGAAGTTGGTGGGAATATCGGTAAGTGTTTTTTTGTTTGTTTTTTTTGTGCCAAATGAGACAAAACCCAAAACAGAGTTATTACAGTTATTATAAAGAGTTATTATAGTTATTATACAGAGTTATCATAGTTAACTCCAGTCTCAAATGGGAATATCGTGTGGCCGTGTGCATGAGGAGAAAGCCCATCATCCAGAAAACAATACTGGAATATTTATAAGGATATTATATGGGTCACCTCTCTTAGTTTGTTATATATATATGTATGTACGTTTATATATAAATGTATGTATATGTTTAATTTGCTGTCCACCCAGTTTCTGCATTTAAACAGCACTATAGACATGTTTTTAAGCTACACATGTATATCTGTAATGGCTCAATCTTGTTTCATGGATCAGGTGAACATTGTTTGGATCCAGAGACTCATTTGTTTGACTTGCACAACAACAACCCGAGCGGTGAGTGGATCATCAAACTGAGATCGGCCAGCAGAGGGCAGTAGACACACACACACACACACACACACACTCCTTTAGAAGACCGGAGACCTTTGACCCCTGAGGGGAACTAGAGCGTCTGTGAATGAATCAAAGCGCTGGTGTTTCTTCAGGCGTGAGGCCGAGGTTTGAACACTGAGGTCCCGCAGAAGCTCTGAGATGGAGATGTGCAGCTGGACTCCTGCTCATCCGGACTCTCGTGTGTGTGTGTGTTGTACTGGTGTAAAGCGGAGATCTGATGCAGCTCACGGTTCTGATTATTTATTAAGTGCCAGTGCACATCTGTGTTTGTTGATGTGATGAATGAATGTCTGATGCCTCGCAGTATTACACATTAAAACATGTTCCTCGTCGTGTCACTGCAGCTCTTCTAAGCTCTTCTAAGATCTGAGTTATGACCTTCAGTTCTACATTATATATGTTACTGTACTATATCGAAGCACTTTCTAAACTCGCTCTGTGTTTCCTTTGACTCTAACCTGATGTTTATATGGAAGCTTGTTTACGCCACGCAATAAAAAATAAAAAAGGTATTTGCAATTTTTTATCTGACTTTATTTCTTACAATTTTGAGTTTATATCTTGCAATTTATAAACTTGGTTTATAAACTCGAAATTGTAAAAAAAAAAGTCAAAATTGCAGTTTATAAATGCATAATTGCGAGAAAAAGTCAAAATTGCAGTTTATAAACTCAGAATTGCAATAAAAAGTAAAAATTGCGGTTATTAAACTGAATTGCGAGAAAAAAGTCAGAATTGTGATTTATAAACTCAGAATTGCGCAAAAAAAGTCAGACTTGCGATTTATAACCTCAAAATTGCAAGAAAAGGTCAAAATTGCGATTTATAAAACTGGGAATTGTGAGAAAAAAGTCCTAATTGTGATTTATAAACTTGCAGTTGCGAGGGAAAAGTCCTAATTGCCATTTATAAACTGGGAATTGCAAGAAAAAAAGCCAGAATTGTTGTTTATAAACTGGGAATTGCAAGAAAAAGTCATAATTGACGTTTATAAACGGAATTGCGAGCAAAAGTCAGAATTGTCGTTTATAAACTCGCAGTTGCGAGAAAAAAGTCAGAATTGTCGTTTATAAACTGGGAAATTTTGAGAAAAGAGTCAAAATTGATGTTTATAAACTGGGAATTGCGAGAAAATTCACAATTGACGTTTATAAACTCGCAATTGAGAGAAAAAAAGCCAGAATTGTCGTTTATAAACTGGGAATTGTGAGAAAAGAGTCAAAATTGATGTTTATAAACTGGGAATTGCGAGAAAAAAAGCCAGAATTGACGTTTATAAACGGAATTGCGAGCAAAAGTCACAATTATCGTTTATAAACTTGCAATTGAGAGAAAAAAGTATTTAATTGTCATTTATAAACTGGGAATTGCGAGAAAAGAGTCAAAATTGATGTTTATAAACTGGGAATTGCGAGATAAAGTAAAAAATTTGTCGTTTATAAACTCAGATTTGCGAGAAAATTCACAATTGACGTTTATAAACTCGCAATTGAGAGAAAAAAAGCCAGAATTGTCGTTTATAAACTGGGAATTGTGAGAAAAGAGTCAAAATTGATGTTTATAAACTGGGAATTGCGAGAAAAAAAGCCAGAATTTACGTTTATAAACGGAATTGCGAGCAAAAGTAAAAAATTTGTCGTTTATAAACTCAGATTTGCGAGAAAAAGTCACAATTGACGTTTATAAACTCGCAATTGAGAGAAAAAGTCACAATTGTCATTTATAAACTCGCAATTGAGAGAAAAAAGTAATAATTGTCATTTATAAACTCGCAATTGAGAGAAAAAAAGCCAGAATTGTCGTTTATAAACTGGGAATTGTGAGAAAAGAGTCAAAATTGATGTTTATAAACTCGCAATTGAGAAAAAAGTCAGAATTGTCATTTATAAATTGGGAATTGCAAGAAAAGAGTCAAAATTGTTGTTTATAAACTCGCAGTTGTGAGAAAAACTCATTACGAGATAAATTGCAATTCCCTTTTTCTCTGTCATTCCGCGGCGGAAACGATCTTCCGAATGTTCCGATAGTATTGTGTATGATGTCATTTGTCATATTCCCGAGTGTTAGTGAGATCATGCTGTGTAACAGTCGATAACATCCATCACACACACTGTCACGCCTCATCCCTCATCCAAACACGTTCATCTTCGCTAATGTTCATCTGACACACACACCGTCAGACTGAAGCTCAGATTAAAGCCGCATGGCGTCGCCCTGACGATGAGCTCGAGAAATATTGCTAGTCTGATGGTGAAATATACTGAACGTTCAGAAATGACATTTCATAAGCTAATGGGAATGTTGAACACATTTATCCGGGCAGAGCGGGCGGCGTGTGTGTCACAGTCGGCTGGACAGGGACAAAGCCTGAAGAAAGATGTTCTGTCAGATGTAGGTCATCGTTGAGGCGACACATGGACGACTTCCCATCAACACACACACACACACACACACACACACACACACACACACACACACACACACACACACACACACACACACACACACACACACTGACAGCCTCTGGCTTCGGGGATTTTACTGTTTGCCTGTCAGGCACATGAACAATATTCCATCATTCTCTTGAACTTGTTGTATAATCAGTATTTCTCTGTTGTGTCGCTGCACTGCTAAAGTTCAACCCAATCTCTGTCTTGTTTTCCAGCAAAACATTCTTTAATCACGAGACATTCACTGGAGAATGAAGTGAGACTGTTCTGAAAGCAACTACACATTTTATCTCAGAAAACAAAGACTTCTTCGGTCATTCTGCTTCTCCAGTAAATGTATCTTTTTTTAAGAATTTTGCACCTCATAATTTCTTAATTTTATAAGACTTTTTAATCTCATAATTATGACTTGATGTTTGATATTTGTGCTGGAAAGCAAGACCGAAGCACTGAGGAAGAACACGATTTCTGCAGTGTTTTCTAATGTGAAGGATAATGAATTAAATGCTTGTATTTGTGAATGCGTTTTTTGTAAACAGATTTGTATTGATGATGTAATAAACTGACTTTGAATGTGTTTGAGTTCAGGTGTGTGTGTGTGTGTGTGTGTGTGTGTGTGTGTGTGTGTGTTAGATGTGCTGTGAAACGCCAGTGCTATCAGTGACTCCAGGCGTACGGGTTTATTGATCCTGATCTCTCGCTCTGATCAGTTGCTGAACAGGGTTTTATTGTTGATCATTACTGATAAACTCACTCTTCGTGTGTGTGTGTGTGTGTGTGTGTTAGATCTGTGGAAGCCCACGTAAACACACTCAGGTTCTTCTAAATCATAATTGTGACATGAAATAATATTTTCGACTTTGTCATAATTATGACTTAAAAAGTAAAATGTATGACTTGTAATTTATATTTTTTACCTCATAATTTTGATTTTGTATGTCACAATTTCAACTTCATATCATAATTTTTTAGTTTTTTTCAATTATGATGAGTCAAAATTATAGCATATGAGATTAAGTCGTTAGGAGATAAAATAGAAATGAGGAGATAATAATTGTAAATTGATCTAAATTCATAATTATGACCTAGAATGCCAACTTTATCCTTGTTATAATTTCAATTTCTTAATCTCATAAAATGACAGTATTCTAGACTTTATGTCATAATTTTGAATTATCATAATTATTATAGTTGTAATTTATACTTTTGACCTCATTATTTTGACTTTTTATCATCATTTCAAATTTTAGTAATAATTTAGTCATAATTATGACAGTATGTTGTAATTTCTCATAATTTCGACTTTTTGTGTTATAATTTTGACTTTATCTCATAATTATGACAGTGTCGTAATATCGATTTTTTTACCTCATAATTTCTACATTATCTCTTTTTGTCATAATTTCAACTTTTTGTAGTAATTTAGAATTTTTATCTCATTTTATTTGAAGTTTGACTTTTTAATCTCATAATTATGATTTAGTATATCAATTTCCACTTTATCTCATAATTTCGACTTTTTAATCT
>JAKJND010000037.1:0-27500 GCA_022829025.1 Squalius cephalus | reverse complement strand
AACTAACGTCATGATCACTGCCACTAGATATAAAGAAAACGTTGCTTTTTCACTCTATTGTGCTATTCATAAAAAAAAAAGATAAAAAAAAGTGTCGTTATTGTGCACTGCTGCTCGTAGACTAGCTCCAGTGCTCATTGCTGCATTGTTAAATGATAGCAACTCGCCAGGACACTTCACCAACTCTCCACTCATTCTGTATAGTTCTAAAACAGGCTGAGGCTATTTTTGAGACATTTGAAAAATGATATACATATCTTGAGTGATTTATGTACCCATTAATCGACAGTGGTGGTTAACCTGCAACATGGGCTTTAAGTAAACACAGCTGAAAGTGAAAGCTGGTGAAAAAGATCGTGTAACATCCATTATTTGGACTTGGTTCGGATTTAAGCCGCCCGACGAGCAGCAGCAAACTATATAGACAGAGTGTCTGGGGTAACAGTTCGGTAAATTAACACACGACTAATCCGTTCTACCACCTCAAATTCAAAATGAAACATATCACTGAATACCAGCGCGCGCATATTATTCCCAATATATCTTAGTGGTGTAGCACATAATCTCTGTCTGCGCCTGATTTTAAGAAGCATTGTTGTGTTTCTTTTTAACTGAAAAGACATCAGTTAGACAATATTCTAATTTTAAATTTGGGGTTTCATAAGCTCCAGGCCATAATAAACATTAGACCTACTGAAGTCTCTGCAGCTAGTGTACTTAAATTTTATTTATCTGCAAAATTATGTTGTATACTTACAGTTTTGCACAATATATGCTCTCAAAACAACATGCACCCTAAAAAAAACAAAAAAAACATTTAGCAGTTGTTTAGCAGGGTCTGTGTAACCTTTTCTGAAATGTTTTTTTTTTAATAATATATATCGTTATCACAAGAGGCTGCAATGTATATCACAATATGGATTTTAGGCCATATCGCCCATCCCAAATTGATAGCCTATAGTAGTTGATAATAACATAGGCCTACCTAATGTTGCCTACGGACGGTAACAGTACAGTAGTAACCTTTTACAGTCTATGAGTAGAACAGCTTTCTCAAGCAGTTTATGATGCATTTTGGAAACAGAAGATGACCCCCTGGTATAATGCGCCACATGGCTTGAGAAACCCGTTCTCAAAGACTTACTTTTATAGTCCAGTTTTGTGTAGCACACATATTCTGAATGTCTTCGGCATAATTTAAATGAACCATTTTAATCTAGATTAATCTAGATTAATTTCAATATTAATCTAGATTAAAACAATTAATATATGCCCACCTCTACCGGAGGTCAAAACTCAAAGTTTTATGTTGATTTTCACATTTCAAATGTTCAGTTGGTTCAGTTTGAGTTTTGACTTACAGAATATGTAATGACGTAGTAATATTATTCACAATAACACTCATAAACCAGTTCTTGCAATTAGAATAAATAGTGAAAAAATGCATACCTACAGCATGTTGAATGAAATCAAGTTAAAGTTTATTTAAGGTCCACACACTCCTAAACTGAAGGTTTCTTACTTGCTCTTGCTGCACTCCTGACAACGGAAATGGTTTTTCACATAATAAACCATTCAGTTTATCACATAGAAAATCTCATAAGCTCACTAAAAGAGCCCCCCCTGCGGTAGTGCAGACTTTCCACCCTCAGTGATGAGTGCCTAAATGTATACCACAACATCAACGATATATTGCTTCTGAAACAAGTTGCTTTGCTTTATATAAAATAAATAATTAAATAAATAAAAGGGTAACACCAAATAAATTATATTAAAAGTTACAAATACCATGAAATATATTAACGAAAAGCACGTGTAAAATAGTGATTTTTTAAAACAACTTAAAAAAAGACAGAAAATGATCGATCACTCAAATAGTTTGGACATAGTCAATCATTTCAATGTTATGACACACTGACGCTCCATTTACATGAACTACCAATGTTATGACACACTGACGCTCCATTTACATGAACTACCAATGTTATGACACACTGACGCTCCATTTACATGAACTACCAATGTTATGACACACTGACGCTCCATTTACATGAACTACCAATGTTATGACACATTGATACTCCATACGCAAGCTCCCAGTATTGTGACATAAAACATTGATACTCCATACGCAAGCTCCCAGTATGTGACATAAAACACCGATACTCCATACGCAAGCTCCCAGTATTGTGACATAAAACATCGATACTCCATACGCAAGCTCCCAGTATTGTGACATAAAACATCAATACTCCATATGCAAGGTCCCAGTATTGCTATAGGTTCAATACTGTAGACACAAATTTCTCTTGATAGTGATTATTCGGTTGTGCACAAAGTATTTTACTGCTTTCCATTCTCTTTCATTACCAATTAAAATCTTGTTTTCATTTAAGAATCTTTCACAATCCACTTTTCCAGGGACTTTCATTTCCTTTAGGAAATTCTTGAAATGATGTTCAATAATTTTACTCTCCTTCTCTGACCAGGTCTTTCTGGACTTTCCTGTTAAAATAAATTAAGAAATTAAGTAAGTAAATCAAATTAATTGAATTAAAGAATAACCAAAATTTGAATAATGTAGATTTTACAAGCTGAAGAGCACAGACAATTCTTAAAATACATGTCAAGATGTTTCATGTAGATACAATTTTTTTATGCAAAGTGGAATAACAAACCCTTTTTATTTAAAGGCAGTGGTGAAATCCTAAAGAATGGAACTGCCTCTCTTGAGGCTGCGGTCGTTATTGAGGTGGCAGCCCTTTTTTCCGAATGATCATCCTCTGTCATCCTTTTTTCAGATTCAGCATCCTCTGTGTCTGAGTTGCTGGAGCCCCCTTCAACTGTAACAAAATGAGCATTCACATTCTTTAAAACTAAAAGTAGATTTTTACAAAGTGTGGACACTATGAATTGTTTAAACAAAAGACATATACACATAAGTAATTTACTTACAGTTGATGTTTGGCGTTATGTCCTCCAGAGATTTTCCTTTAAATTTGCCTATTCCACTTTGCAGGGCAAACAGAATTCTGCTCACTTTTGCAACTTGTAAGGTTTCTTCAGGCAGTCTGTAAAACTCCCTATGGACTTCAATGTTGTGACCCATGAAAGTTGCTAGTTGGTCTAGTTCATGCGTTTGCAGGTTAAGTAGCTGAGAAACTGTGGCTACATGTTTTCTCAACTTTGTAGATGTAATGTTTTCTGGGTTTTTAGCCCCACAGCTTTCTGCAAATCGCTTTAAGCAGTCACAACCACGGATGCTCTCCTGTGATCCATAAAAAGGACGAGCAAATATGTAGGGATTGCTAGGGGAAATCCCAACATCTTCTCTAGTTTTAATTAGAAGTTCCACAGATTCTGTTATATTTGTGGGAAATAGTACTGGTACTTTGCGGCCTCGTTTCCCCCGTACCTCTACTCTGGTGAGATTCTTACAGAGTTTCTTCTCAAAAGGTGAAAGGCTCTCCATAATTTCATCCTGAATCATCTGTTTGTTTCTCTGCAGGTATGTTTTGACTTCCATCCTTGAAACCTCACCTTCTCGACGCCGATTGAATAATATTAGCTGTGCTAGAGTCACCTGAGAGAGATCACTCCATGACCTTTGTGATGTGTGTTCAATGTGTGCTTTTTTGTTGACCTCCTCAAGACACTTTAGATGATCATGGAGCTTCTTTATGTCTTCTGCTAAAGGCAGCATTTGGGGACTGTTCCACTTTTTCTGGTACAAAGTTTTCAGTGCATTAGATGAAACATGAATTGTCCATTCTAGTTCAATTAATTTACTGAATTGCTCTGCTCTTCCCTTCAATGCATCATCCTCTTGACGTAAAGCCTCTCCCTGCAAAATATATGACACTTTCACAAGGGAATGACGCAGTTTCAGTGCTGTTGAAGGGACTGAGAATCGGTTGGTTGAGGAATCAAATCCAGTCATCTTTTTTACTCCCTCAAGTACTGTGTTGAACTTTCCTGGGTTGATCAAGTCCTTCAAAGCAACAATGTCTTTATCAATAGTTCTTGTCACTATAAGAAGTCTGGCAAGTTCTCTCATCTTATTTCTAATGTCTGCCCGGTGCCGTGAAACTTCTCCGTTTTTGAGGAACATTCTCTCACCCAGTGACAGAATCAACGGGTCAGATTTCACCACTTGAGTAACGGTATCATATGTCATATCTTCAATAATATTTTTAAGTCCACTAGAAACGTCAGAGTCCATTGGCAACAACAGAGAACAACTTGCCTGAACTTTTCGTTTCACTGGCATATTTTCTTTGTCTTGTAATTTGCAACGTTTGTGATGTCTCCAGAGATCTGTTTTGACATACATAGCAAAGCAAAACTTGCAAGGCAGATAGTCTATTGCTGTTGACTCACGAGTTGCTTGTCTTTTTGGTATGATCTGTCCTTTCCCAGAGGATAGGACTGAACTGTTATGGTGGTAGTTTCCCATGTTCCTTACTTTGGTTAATAGAAGAGTACGCATGTTTGAGCCTCTGTTGTGTGCAAGTGCCTTTGCAACTTCAACTTTTTCAGAATGTTTCTGCTGTAGATGTCTTGCAATTTTTGGATAAGGCTTCTCACAGTAAAGACAGTAATTCTTCTTGTCATAGATGCGTTGATGTACACTGTTTGAGGACATTTTCACTTTTATTTGATTTTGTTGAGAGCTACAGCCGTGGGCACTTTCATCTATTTCTATCCAACTCTTCATAAGTGGTTTTCCTTGGATGCGTTCTGCAACATGTCCTTTAGCTTTTTTTGTGTCGTCTTCTTCTTCTTCTGAGATTTCCAGGGAAAAGGAAACCTGTTGTTCAGTGTTGTTCTGAAATAAAGAACCACACAACTGAAATGTATTTGTAAATAATAACAATGTTATATATTATAAAGTATAAAACCCTTAATTACCATTTCAGACTCATATAAGTCCTCCTCAGTGTGAGAAGATGAATCCATCTCATCACTGCAAACACTTTCTGGCTTATCACTGTCGGTACTCTCTAGGATGTCCATCTCATCTGACGTTTGGGGACAGAAATCTGCTGTATGGGTTCTGTCCTGTAAAACAATAACAGTGTGTGAAATCCATGTCCATGTTTGTTTTCTATCTAGAGCCTGCTGATTCTAAAACACATACTGTGTTTTAGAATCACTGTTGTCTTTTTGGTCTTAAACTTTTTTTTTTTTTTTATGAAAATGAAAAGTACTTACTTCATTTTCATTCACATTGCTGTAGTTGTTTGTGATTCCAGTGTAATCCGACTGGTGTATGAAACCTGTAAATGCACAACAATTGTTAAGGATATCCAATAATTTAAGGATTTTTTTTCTACATTCTTGTAAAATCTACAAAGTTTTATTAATGAGGTGAAGAGAAAAGTGTAAGTCTTGGAACGTACATGTGAAAGACTGAAGGCATTCCTCAATGGTGGGACGTTCTTCGATTGAATTAGACAGCATTCTGCTAATAATATATTTTTGTCTTGTCCATCTTTCTTCACATTGAAGAGTGAAGTTACCCATTCTGACATTTTGAGATAGCCCAACTGGATCCTTGGAGTAGGGTGTAGTTGTCTGATAGGGGTGTTGCCCATCCGTCAGGATATAATGAACCAAGCATCCTGCTACCTACAAAATAAAATAATATTTACAAAAATTTCAGAAATGGTCACAACTAAACTGCAGAATGAATGAAGATGATTAAAATGATGACAAAATGCTGCTGTGCTCAAATGAAAGCTGCTCGAATATTAGCATTCAGAACAATTGAACATAGAACAAATGTATGCATTTTTGACAGAACTGATTACAAATCATATTGATCACATACTAAAATAGTATTGTAACTGCATACATGTAACCTGTTAATCCATTTGAACCCAAACCTAAGAATTGTCATCCCCAAATTAAATAGGGGATGTTCATGAAGTTCATTGTTCATGACATTTTTGGAATAGAAGCATAGTTGTAGTCTAATTTTAACCCTTTCATGCATGAATTATGATAACCTTAGTCAGTATTTTTTTTCCCTATGTGTTTTTATTCCTCTTAGGGCATGAAAAACAAGATTTTTTACAAATTTTTCAAAGAGATCTTCAGGTGTCCACTTGAGTGGACAGCATGCGGTTATGGTTAAAAACGAAGATATACTGTATTAAATATAAGACAATAATCAAACAGATAAAGTATGTGAATTTAACAAACTAATCAAAACAATTATATCAAATCATGTGAAACTGAAAATATAAAATATATACAACAAATATAAATTAAAAATATTGGAAAGGCTTCGTACAACTTCATACAAGTTGCACTTCGCGTATCTTTGATATCAGAACATGAGGACGTGATTCCATCAGAATTTTCTACAGACTGTCAAGGCACAACTGTGGAACCCACTCAGATGTTCCCTCCAGTGCACCAGAGTATGGAGATTTACCCTTATTAGCTGATAATTCTGATTATGTTCAAGATGGACATGCACATTTCTATCATAGCCCTCCTCTGAGAAAACCTAGCATTACATTTTTTCAATCTCATCTGAAATGATCAGTGTTGGATGTAATGCATTACAAGTAACATGCATAACACATTCAGATTACTTTTTGATGTTACAAGTAAAGTAATGTGTTACAAGTAACATGCATTACCTAATCAGATTACTTTTTGATCTAACAAGTAATTAACTACAAGTAATGTGCATTGCCTAATCAGATTACTTTTTGATGTAACGAATATATAAACGCATTACAAGTAACATGAATTACGTATTCAGATTACTTTTTGATGTTATGAGTAAAGAAACGCATTACAAGTAACATGCATTACAAATTCAGATTACTTTTTTCGATGTCAATGAAAATTACATTCTAATAATACAAATACATTTATTTACAGTAAAAAATTCACTGCAGATCAAGTTTTTAAGTTTTAACATTCCCATTATAATTATGAATTGTAGCTGAAATATAGCAGTTGATGCATGACGTCCACTACAGTGGACATGTGATTAATCAGAGTTTTCTCTCAATCTAAAATCAAAACTTGGAAAATTTTACTGTGATATGACTCATTAGATATTGCTTGAGTCTCCTAGGATAGAAGGAATGGGTGGATATTCCGGAGCAACTTGGCATGTCTGACTGACCCTTGGCCATCTTGGTTTGGAGGGGAGAAAAATCGAAACACAACGGCTTGCCCTTGGTTGCAATTTATAGGATGATGCACCAGGGTCCAATGAGGCTGATGTGCAACTTTGCCATAAAAACCCATGCAAATTCAAGAAAATGCTTTATTAATAGCTGTCCACTGTAGTGACCACTATACGTGAAAGGGTTAAAGAAGACACTTCGCAATTTGTTGTCATAAAATCATAATTACAATCATTAAGAAACATAATATATAGGCTTAAGTGTATTGTAAAGTTTTTAGAAAATATTTTTCTCATTGATATTTTATGACAAAACAGAAATTGGTTCTTGTTAAAGTACAGAAACCCAATGAAGCCACAGACCTGACCATGTTTAACTTAAAATCTGCAGATGATAACTCTAACGGCCAGATTAATTTACAGATTGCTCCAGCACAAACCCTTTCACATCTACTGCAGTCAGATTCACCCGTGTTCACTCTGAAGGAATCACTCACATGGCTGGTGCACTTGTAATGACACATGAAGGATGTTAAGAGGCTAAAAGCAGGTTTAGTACTTGCCCCATTGAAGTCAACAGGGTGCAAATTGTAAAAAGAGGATAACGGTGTAGGCAACACCGATTTTTGTCGTTCAAATTTACAAAAAAATGTGCTCAATGTTAAAATTCTCAGCATCAAACCAAGACAATTTATTAGATCAAAACCATGTTATCAAAACTTATAAGGCCTTTCAAGTATTTAAAATACATTCTCTTTGTGATCTGATGAGGCTTAGAGGATAGGATAGTTTACATACTGTAATAAAGGCTAAAAGCTATAATAGTTAATGGCTATAATAGTTAATGCACTTCACAAAATTGATAGCAAAAAAATATATATATTTTCTTTCTCATGGTATTTTTATCAATATGGTACACAATTATCCTATTGAATCGTTAGGGTCAAAAGTACTCACAAAGTAGTCCAATTACATTACCTAAAATTATTTAGATTACAGGATTGTAAATTATTTGTAAATAATATTGTAAATTATTGTAATAAATTTAATAAATTGTATTTAGATTGTAATCTAGATTAATCTAGATTTCATCACTGACTGCAATTTGTGTCATGTAATTTGGAATGAGTAACTGTGTACAATACAATACTTAAGTTATAACCAGCACTGTGATTGGAAAATCATGGAACATCATAATTGTATTTGTTTTAGTAAACGTTCTTGACTTTCTGCACAAGGTCATAATTATTTTGTTAATGAATGGATGCTCTATACCAGTTTTTAATGCTCTATACCAGTGGTTTTCAAACTTTTGAAATGACCATTTATTTATTTTTTGTTTACTTTCTATCACCTTATTTGTGGAGTAAAATGAAACTAACTCAGCTGCATATTTTTGCAGTATTTTATTTTATTGATTTATTGAATATTTTTTTTTAAATCAAAATATATTTAGCATATTTCCTTAGGCCTATATAATATTATTTTATATTATTATTTTAATTTAATTTTATTTCATTTTTATGTAAGTCCATTTTCATTAAATCATCAAGACAACCCATTTTTTAAATATTGGACGCGACCAAGGGTTTGAAACCCGCTGCTCTTTATTGGTTACATTGATTAATTTAGGATAAAAATATAAATAAATAAATAAATAAAACTCCACTCTGAAATGTGAATTAATAATGAGAATCCATCAATATTTTTCCAAATGTGTTCACTTTTGAACTAAAAACCCAGAGGAATGCTGGAAAAGTCTCAGTTAAGTAAGTTCCCTGGTTCCCTGAGTAGGGAACGGAGACGTTATTCGTCGTCACGTCGTAACTCGTAGTGACTATGAAAGGGAACACTTTATTTTGATGGTCCCTTTTGAACATTCTACTAACTATAAATAAATGTGCAGCTACATGTCAACCAACTGTAATTACAGTATTAGTAGACTATATCTGCTTAATATCTGCTAAAATTTGACTGTGATAAACCCCAATAGACATTATACTGACTAAATATATAATACATGTCAACTTATTTTTACTCTAACCTACATTTTAGTCTCTAGTCTACTTATACTCCTGTAGTACTCTAATGAGAATTAGTTCACATGTAGTTGTAACATTACTTATAATCAACAGAATGTGTTAAAGAGACCATCAAAATAAATTGAGACCAAACATTGTGTAGTCAAATGCTTTCATGATGACCATATAGCAGATTTTTTCCTTTGACACAAATTAAGAAATTAAATTACAGTCACCATGAGATATTTATAATAAAACAGAGGTAAAACATTTTTAGGATTGAGTCTTAAACCTTTTAAATAATGTATAATTTGCCTTTTATTATTATTTTTACATTAAATCTTAAAGTAACTTTGATATAGTGTAATTAAAAAACACTTCTGTGTGCCGGCGTCCTCCCACAAATTAACAAGTTTTAACATGATATTTTCAACCCTTACCTGGATATCTGATTCTTTCTTGTACTTGTATTGCATGCCTCCAACATCTTCATAACTCGACCAAGAAAAAGATCCAGCCATTTGAGAGAGCAGTGTGGTTTGTGCCAGATCAAGTTTTCTGCTTGCTCCAAAGTCTGCGATGTACAGTTTATTGCTTATATCTGTAGAAAAGTAAAAATGCTCACAAAAAATGTAACACTTAAAATGATATCCACATTATCATATGCTCATGCATTTTAAATGAAAATTTCTGCTGATATTACAGGATAATTATAGCTATGGCTAATCCACAGACTGCTCTTACCAAACAAAATATTTTCAGGCTTCAGGTCTCTGTGCAAAATTCCATATGAATGCAGTTCCTGAAGTCCTTGCAGTAACTCCTGGCAGATCTCTAGTCTTCGATTCTCTATCAGGCTTTTTCTTTCAGGAAAATCCTTGTTTTCAATCAGCTCCATCAGACTATATTCACAAAGAGGTGACACAAAATAGGCAAAGTAAGTGTCTTCCAACACTGAAATGTGTTGCAGAAGGTGCTCTGCTTGTAAATTTTTTGAACTCAGGAAATGAGCCATTTCCAATTCAGTTTTGGAAACATGTTTGGCAACTCGTTTCACTGCAACTTTGCAGTTGTTGAAGACTCCTGGGAAAATCTCAGCAGCATTGCATCCATTTGCAATCTTCATTTCTGTGTTGATAACAAGGTCATCCATTTTCATCAAACCAGGCTTTAAATCAAAGTTTTCAAATGAATTCTTCCATCGTGATTCCTGTAAAATGCAAAAAAGCAAAAGCATATTGAAATGTAAGAAATGTTTTACAGTGTATATAGTTATTAGTAAACTCAGCTGAAGGAACAGACCTCTCTATATATATTTACCATATTTTCCTTGATCTCTCTGAATGTGGAAATACTGGTTTTCTGAAACAAATTACATTAAAAGCAATCATTAATGTAGTTAACATGAACATATAATGAGCACCACTTTTACAATATTTCTTAATAGTATGTAATGTTAATTTCAACATTTAGTAATGCATTATTAAAATCAAAAGTTGTATTTATTAACATTAGTTATTGCGTTGTAAATGTACATGAACAAGCAATGAACAGCTGGAGTTTAATTAACTTACATTAACAAAGATGAATAAGTATTGTACCAAATGTGTTGCTTTTAGATCATGTGAATTAAGACATTAACTAATGTTAACAAATGAAACCTCATTGTGTAAGTGTTACCTAAATAATTAGCTTTTTTAAAGGTAAAAATTGTACAGCAGTATTGTTGAGGATAAGAGAATCTTGTAACACTTTACAATAAGGTTTCATTAGCTAGCATTAGTTAACAAACCAATAATGAACTGCGCTTATACAGCATTTATTAAACTTTGTTAATGTTATTTTCAACATTTAGTAATGCATTATTAAAATCAATTAGGTAATACGTTGTAAATGTACATGAACAATCAATGAACAGCCGGAGTATCATTAACTAACACTAACAAAGATGAATAAATATTTTACCAAATGTATGGCTTTTAGTTCATGCAAATTAATACATTAACTAATGTTAACAAATGAAACCTTATTGTGTTACCATATAAAAACTATATAAGTGTTACCTCAATAATTTGCTTTTTTAAAGTAAAAATTGTACACTTAAACAGCATTTATTAAACTTTGGTTATTGTTAATTTAAAAATGTACTGATACATCATTAAAATCATAAGTTGTATTTGTTAAAATTAATAACACACTGTGAAGTAACATGCACAAACATTGAAACAGCTGGATTTTAACTAATATTAACAAAGATTAACCAATACTGTAACAAATGTATTGGTCATTTAGTACTAATGTTAACCAATTAACCTTATTGTAAAGTGTTAGCAAGTTTTCCTCACCACTTGATAAAATAATGAAAATAAGACACCAACAAATAGAAATAGAAGTTTAAATACCTGTCTCCATGGGCAGTTAGGATCTCCGTAGTCGTATAAAATTTCTTCTCCTGCATTGATTTTTGTTAACGCAAATGCACACAGATGTGGTCTTTTCTTTTCATCCATTATCTATTGGTTACAAAAGCACACAAACACACAAATGAAAACAACAAAAACATCATTTGAAAAGTCGCCTAGTTTTTAATAATGTCAAATAATGCTACAAGATGAGGCTGTATAAAAGGTGTAATTGAAACAAAGAATAAGAATACATTAAAGACAGACTTACTATTTTAATTTTGCTGTTTGGCTTGATGTGGTCATCATTTATGAATCGTCCTAGTCTTTCTGTATCTTGACTGCCATCAACACTGTGTGGTGAAATATTTTAAAAACACTTTTGAATTGTCATAATGGTATTATATTTCATTGGAACATTCATTAATTTAATCTTACCAGTAAGATTGTTCCTGAAAGGAGTAGAAATACAAAAATGCTGCATTTTCAGCTGAGTAGTCTTTGAACAGGTTCTCTCCTTCAGATCCAGTGATGTGTCTTCCAACATACTCCAACAGGAATTCACCTGGCTCAATGTGTTTTGTGGCAATTACTCCAAAACCTAATAAATAGTATAAATACAAGTAAATTAATAGTATGATAAAAGATTCATGAAGTTATTCAGGTTGTCTAAATTATTTTCAATGGTATTGTTACTTCGAAAACAACTGTATCTACATCTTTATAAAAGTGTAAAAAAAATAATAATAATAAAAAAAAAAAAATCAGATTTTCTGTCTGAAAAAATCAGACACTAAATATTCATCATTTCCATTATTACACAGGCCCCTCACATTCTAACTGGCAGTTACTTACAAATAATATCAAGAGCACTCACACATTTACATAATAGTGTTTAATTTAGAGACATCAGCAGCTTATAACATAAATACTGGCAGGAAAACAGATGTAAATCCACCTTTAACTGGTCAAAGCAATCATGTTTTTTCCCCTCTTGCGTGTTTTGTTTTAACAGCCTGCTTTCTCTAGGTTCATATTTTAAACCCAACCCTTTGACATTAAAGGAATAGTTCACTTAAAAATGAAAATTCTGTCATATATACTCACTCTCATGTTGTTTCAAACCTGTATGAATTTCTTTCTTCTGCTGAACAGAAAGGAAGATATTTAGAAGAATGTCAGTAACCAGACAGTTTCTGATCCCATTGACTTCCATAGTAGGAAAAAAATTATACTATGGAAGTCAATGAGACCAGAAACTGTCTGGTTACTGACATTCTTCTAAATATCTTCCTTTCTGTTCAGCAGAAGAAAGAAATTCATACAGGTTTGAAACAACATGAGAGTGAGTATATGATGACAGAATTTTCATTTTTAAGTGAACTATTCCTTTAATTAGTGACCACACTTAGCTTTTATTTAAGTTTTGCAAAGTCATACAGTATTGATGGGAGAATTGTATGTAGTAACTTACCTTTCTCTTCACTCATGAATTGTTTCTCAAATGTGTCTTTATCTTTGCCAGAAGCAATGAAGTACAAAGCTTCTTTTTCAGGAAAAACTCTTCTGGGTCTCATTTTCCTGTGAAATATTTAAAATTATTTTATGTAGGATTACTTCATATGCAAAATAAATAAATAAATAAATAATACCTCTTTAGAATTTCATAGAAAATAAATGATTGAAAAGATGACACCGTGGGTAACAATTTAAAATGTAGTAAAAAAAAAAAATAAAAAAAAAAAAATTACCAACAATCTGATTATCAATAATATTACCGGTAATATACATGCATATTTACATTGTAAGAGGATATCAATATTTTATAAAATTAGCATTTACAAATTATCATAAAATATATAATGTTCAACTTACCTCTTAATTTGGAAAGAAAAAACTGAGATGAGAAATGTCTCAGTGCGCTTTTTATGAGGTTCTTGGAGGTAGATACAGTCTTTAAACTATAACAGAAAGATAACTCTCCAATGTAGGAAACAATCGCGTATAGGAGCTGTCTTCCAAATGGCAAAACTGAAGTGTGAGTTAGGAACATAGAATAGATGATACACATGCTGCTATCTGAGCAGTGATTGGGCCGACGCCCACAGATTAGCCACAATTACCCATCATTACTATTGGTTCTGTTATGCAAATTTATCTGTGAATGAAATCAAACAGCCAGTTCAAAATAAGTGTATAGTCCATTGTTTTTAAATTCAGTTCAAATTGTAAACATCAGTTGGATCAGGAAAAATTCCTTTTCCTCAATTACTATTACATACATTATAATTACTCACTTTTTTTCTGTACGTATAGAGCACAGAGCACAAACCTATACCAGTGGCAGATAGAAATGATAAAGTTAATAAAGAAAAAAAGTAATTTCACACAATGTAAATAAATATAAAAATATTCTCATTTAATGTAAATCAAATGGTTATATAGGACGTAGCATTTACCATGGGCATTCATATTTATGTTGGTTTAACTTAACTTGTATAGCACATCTGAAAAGAAAGCTCATACCACTTACTTAAGAGTACCTTGTGTTGAATCACAAAAAAAAAACAACACTGCGTATTAGCTGCGTATTAGAATTGATCTCAGTCCACATTAAAACGACTGCAAACGCGGATCACGTGACCATTCACCAACACTGGGCATGTGCGTGCCGGTGTAAACCTAGAGACTTTCAAGCATAGACTGTAAAAAATGTTTTCAAACATCAAAATATCATTTATTAATATGTATTTGTGTCAAAATGACATATAAACATCTTTTCCTATTCCATTTTGCCAGAAAACGCTTCCAACACGCTTGCGTGTCGCAAGAAAAATAGGTGTCGGTTATATTTCTAGCATGCACGCGTTTACCGCGCCTGAGACGCGCCAGTTTCTTACTGTAAGAAACTGTTCCAGCGGGTGAAGTTTACTGGTACTGAATATTACCTGTGTATACTCCATGACTGGTGACACCCAATCATAGAGCCGAGCGTGAGCCTCTGCGTCATCGTTTCTAAAGTCCTCCGTTTTGACCCGTCCACTCTAAAACGCCCTCCGGAGATTCAAAACGAAAAACGGGTCGGCAGCGTTTCTAAACTTCTCCGTTTTGGGTCTCCGTTTTTGCCGTTTTAGTGTGGACGGGAGGTGCA
This sequence comes from Squalius cephalus, assembly GCA_022829025.1. Lineage (NCBI taxonomy): Eukaryota > Metazoa > Chordata > Actinopteri > Cypriniformes > Leuciscidae > Squalius > Squalius cephalus. Next base: position 12,773 of record JAKJND010000037.1, on the reverse strand, counting down.
AACGTAGCAAAAAGTCTTCGTTTTTAAACGAAAATGCAGTAGTGTGGACGGGGCCTAAGGTAAAACTTTCACAGTCTGGCCTATGTGTCTATGACATGCTGTCCTTTGAAGCTCTTCTCCATAGAAATGCAAATTGCCTGCGGGGGTATTTGGGGGGTAGGGTAGCAGTCCACCCAAGGACTGGAAAACAGCAGTGAGGAACCATCTGATCAGAGCAATTGGGATATGTTTCAATCAGCTCTGTAATTTATATACAGTCAAGTCACACCACAATTATTTATACCACTTTATACATTATAATTCTTTAAAATGTTCTAAGACAGCCCCCATTTTACCAGGTGGGGAATAAATGAGACACATATTTTAAAGGTATACAAGCTCAAATATAAAAACTGTAATACAATTGATAATAATTGATAATACATAATTTAAATATGTTTTCAGTTAAAACAGCTCAAACATGCGTCTGAGAAAGCGTTGTCTGTGAAACTGGGGGCATAGTTTTAGAGACACCAACCTCAAATTTGAATCTTAAAATATGCCATTGTTTTGTCTCAAGATTCACACCAGTAATGTTTTTTTTTTCTTTGCACATTTATAAAAGCTACTTAAATGAAAATGAAATGATAAAATGAATCTACTTTATTTTTTTATTTATTTTTTACCAAACGTTGAAGTATTAGTTCCAACCAACATTTGTAAACAGCATCGCAGAGTTGTGGTTTGAACGACAGCTCTCGATCTGTGATTTGAAGCATAGTTTCAAGTTTACATGGCATGTGGACTCAATAAATCATTATCTTTACAAAAATAAGCAAGCTGACATTCAGTACAACCTGTGTCTTTTATTTAGAATACATACAAATGTAATTTAAGTCTTTTAGTTTGTCAAGAGATTTAAAGCACCATTTTTGAAAACTGCGCAAGCTCTACTATGTAAGAACAAGCCTATGATTGAATCTGGAAATAAATCAAAATAACTGAGTGAAATTAAACACAGTCATGCCATGTACTAACATTATATGTTTGATATTTAATTTATATCAAAACATCTAGCATTAATTTGATCTCAAACAGATTCATTAAATAAATTATACAGATGATAAAGCCTACTTGTTACAACTGAACTGGTTATTTACAATGTTTTGTATAGACAGCTTAGATGAATAGCTTATTTAAAACAATTATATAGTCACCCCCAATTTTGGTGAGTGATGCATTTATGACATACCAAAAATATCAAAGTTTCTGCTCAGAAATCATTCTGAATAGGCACATAACCAACATATATTTAGAAAGCCATCACTTGAGTGTTTACAGTTCAAGACTAAAAATTTATCAGACTGTTATGAATATTGAGATATATAAGCTCAAACATAAAAACATCAAATATTAAGAATATATTTATTAAATGTATAAAATATTCTGAGCTTCAGAATATCAAATCTGAGGATGATCTCTAAATGCATTTTATGAAGCCTATTGTAAGACCAAATATCTTATTCCCCTGTAAACACTCATGTAGAGTCATTGACTCTCATTGTCATTTAGAGTCATTGACTCAACATGTCTGGTTGGTCTGGTGAGGAGAAATGGCCCATTCATGTAAATCGACGAACATTTAGCACCTTTTCAAGAGACTTAAAGGGTTAGTTCACCCAAAAATGAAAATTCTGTCAGTAATTACTCACCCTCATGTTGTTCCAACCCCATTAGACTTTCGTTCATCTTCGGAACACAAATGAAGATATTTCTGATTAAATCTGAGTGCTGGATCACTCCTCCTGCAGGCTTATGGACACCTCAACTTGCTGGCCCAGAAAATGTATTATAGACATTGTTAATATAGTACAAGTGACTCCAGTGGCTCAATCTTAAGTTTGTAAAGCGACAAGAATACTTTCTGTGCGCAAAAACAAACAAAAATAACGACTTTATTCCTCTTTTCATTTCCTTCTCTCTGGACCTCGAGGTTTTTTTTTACATAGTGTAATATAACGTAGCGGGCTATTGGGCGACTGTGGTCATGTGTGATACGTGGTGACGTGAAACACAGACGCGCTACGCTATTACACTACGTAAAAAAAATCTCTCAGATTTCATCAAAAATATCTTAATTTGTGTTCCGAAGTTGAACGAAAGTCTAATGGGGTTGGAACAACATGAGGGAGAGTAAATACTGACAGAATTTTCATTTTTGGGTGAACTAACCCTTTAATCTTCATTTTTCTTTTATTCTTATTCTTTTGTTTGAATTCAGTCATTAATGCCTGTATCCCTGTATTTTTTGCTTGGTCATCTAAATCTCTGTCATTCCACTATGCAAGAGCAATACATCTATTATCTTAAGTCTTGTTAGAAAACCAACAACAACAACAACAAAAAAAAACTGTTCTTGAATTAAAAAAAATAAATAACATGATTTTATGAAATAGGAAGCTCATGTAGAAGGTGCATTAGCTCAACAGGCAGCCTCAAGCTACATGACACAATATCATTTATTAATATTACACTCTCACTTAAAGCTCACTTTAAAACACAATTGAGTATTTGTATCATATTTCGGTCGCAATTTAAAATGGTTTCAAGTCAAAAAAGATTATTTAAATATGTTATAGGCTATTTTGCATTTTTTTATGAAGCAATGGGCTATTTTTACTCACATGCATACTGTAAACATTCTTTGTTCCTATACAATAACCAAAATCGAACGGAAATCAAACACACACAAAACAGAATAACTTGAATCCTGCATTTATTAGCTTCTTGTATCAGATGAAGAGATGTGTTTAGTTTTGTTTGTCCACAGTGTACACAGCACTGCGTCATCCAGAAGGACAGCCTTATGGTCACGTTGGTTCACCATGAGATGATTGACAGCTTTACAAACGAATCATATCGAACTGATGTCATCACGTTTGCTGACGCAAATCTGGAAGAGCAGAGTCATCGCTGGCTCTGTTAGCTGTTTGAGCTCTTCAGATTGCATAATTCAGTGGGAAATAAATAGAAATATTATTCTGTATGACGATATCATATCAATTATTTCTCCAAATGTGCGCATCATTGGCCTAATAGCCCTGGGAGATCGTGGATATTGTATGTAGGCCTATATAAACACAAATAAACTGGAGATGAGATGAATGGCTGCTGTATGAGTGATGATTTCTATTCAAGATAACGAACATTACAGATTAATTATTTTGCACTTCTGGAATAAATTAAGAAACTTATCTAACTTCAAACCAGTTTAATTATAAACAGTGGTCAAATATCAAAGCTGGGGTCTTAAACCTTCCTAATGAAGCTCAGTTTGTGCAGATCAAGTAGGAGTGTGATGTTTTAAAGAGTAATAAATAAAATAATCTGGGGCCACCAGTGATCCTTGACAATCAAGGGGTTAATTATGCCTCTGATTGTTTTACTTCTGGTATATCTGCTTGGGGAATCGAAGCATTTAATGTCTCCTATTAACACCCGGTCTCCACTAGATAAAAACAGTCTGTCAGGTCACAGCTGTAATCACCTGTGATTATCATATGTAAAGGCAAATGTATAGGAAATCGTTAACCACACATTCCAAAAGAAAAAGGTTTAAGCAGTATGTAAATGAAATGATATTGCTGTTTTTTGTAACTAAAACCACTCAATTCACACTTGTGAATTGCAGCTATTCATGGATTCACGTCTGGTTCATGATCACCCTTTTCAGTGTTTATTCTGTTATGATAAACAGCTGGATAAACTTAATTTACTATGAAACTAACCAACAAATTAGTAATTAACTAAGAAGAACTATATTAAACTAGGCATATATATTATTTACTGTGTTTTATCTTTGATCATAAGGTTAATTAATGGAAATTTAGAAATAGTGCTATCCATTTTACAAAGAGGTTTCATTTGTTAATTTACCATAAACTATAAATAAACGGTTGTAATTTTATGAGCTCATATGAATAAGTTATCTAAAATAATACACTGTGCATTAATGTGTGTATGATGTTATTGGTTAGTTCAGATAACTGTATGCATTACATAATCTAAATGAATAGAACCTTACTGAAAATGTAATCCAAAGTGATGATGCATTTAAATTGAAGTTGTGCTGCAAGATTAATGATATTAAGAAAGTACTGGTCCATGTATTGTTTATTTGGAGTTCTGCATACTTAATATAGTTCACTGTTTACACCAATACATGATATAACCCCATATGAGTTTATTTATTTTCACTTTAAAACAGATCTTGTAGAGATTACCATATTGTTGTTTTATTTTCTACCCCAGAAACAAATCTATATAAATCTATATATATATTGAATGTGTGTGTAAATATTCACTGATACACTTGGTGTCATATGGTGTTTGTTATTTCTTTGGGACATTTTAACTAAATATATTTTATTAAAACTAATCTGAAATAAATAATATGGTCTATTTCATGTGACTTTCAAAAATGTGTATTATAAGTAAGTCTTAAACTTTTTTTTTTTTTGCAGTGTACTAAGTCATAATTAAGTGTTTTTGCAACAGCATTATTTTCCAGGGTAAGCTAAGCAACAATCACCCACTTGTACATATTTGGAGGCGCCAGTTTGTTTCCAATCCCAGAGAAATTAGCATTTCTATAGCAACAGTTATCTGGAGACCCAATCACTGTCCAGAGATGGTTGGGGTTGTGGGATATAATCACAGAACATTCACTCTTTCGTGTCTTTTGGAAGTGTTTGTCTCTGTTTGAACCTTGCGTTTTTGAAGGAGGAGAACATATTCTACAACATGAGGTAAGTTCAGCATTTTGATTGATCTATTTATAAAGAAAATAAATAATTACGCTGTTACAATTCAGAATTTCAAATTGGTTTCATTAGTAATTGGTATCTTTATAATTTATATTTTTGATACTCCTTTTTGCGGATAGTTAAAATGTCTAGAAGAGTAATTTAGAAATTTAGAATAATCCTTATTTTAGACTTGTAGTACCAACAATGATGATATTGCGTATATTTAAAATCATAATGGTCAATTTAACAAACATAAAAAACAATGTTTTACCAGTTATTCTACAGATGTTGCAACTGTTAAACATGTTTACGATTACTATTTTTTTACTTTCCTTGTTTTTTTTTTGTTTTGTTTTTTTTAGAAAAGTCAAGTCAACAGTTCATGTTGTTCAACAAGAACACTTCATCAGAGAATCCACTACTCAAAAGAAAGGTATGTTTCTGCTCAACCTATTGAACTATTTTAAAATGTTTTATTCAAATAGATTTTAACATTTACAATAATGCATGTAGTGGCAATCTCATTTCAAAATACACAAATGTTTAAGTGTTATTGTATGTTCGTTTGAAAATTGTAGATGTTTAAATCATGGTCCAGCCCTAGATTTTAAGATTGTGAGTTGTGCCTTTCCATGTTAAAGAAAGGCCTTAAATGTATAAAGTTTATTGTGACGCAGCTAATTATATTTTACAACAAATTCTAGAGCAATTGTGTGACTTCCCAATTGTGTGCTGCATAGTTAATCATTTGTATTGTAATCCTTTTATCAGGTGTGCACAGAGTTTGGATTATTGGTGACAGTTACATTAGACGTGGCGAAAAGCGAGCAAGAGAGACCATAGGCACCAATCTTGGAGTGGCTTCCCAGGTCCAGTGGTTTGGCAGGGGAGGCATGTGTTGGGGAGACCTCCTTCCCTTCTTCCAACAGTGCCTTAAAAGAAGGACTGCTCCGAATGTGCTAGTGATTCACTGTGGAGGCAACGACCTAGGACGTGTGAAAAGTGTGCTGCTTCTCAAAGCAATGAAGAGGGACCTACGTGACCTCAACAGACAGTTTCCCCAGATGAAAATTCTGCTGTCTTCAATAAACCAAAGGCGCCACTGGAGGCATGCCCCCCCGGGAAAGGTGGACAAAGTGCGAAAGTTTGTGAACAATGTGATGGCTAAGTTTGTTTTGTGTGTTAATGGGAGCATTGTACATCATCCACACATACTGTTTGAAAAGCCTGAACTATTTTTAAGTGATGAGGTTCATTTAAGCCCTAAGGGAAACGATGTTTTTTTAACTGATATTGGCCATTGTCTGAGACACCACAACCCATAAAATTGGTCTTTAATTACAGAAAAGAGGGTCTCAAATCATGATATCATTTTATAATTGTATTAAAATGTATACATTTTAAAAAAGAACTGCAAAATGTTTAAAATTCAAACCAAAGGAAGAAATAAAAGCATTCCCCTGACTTATTGCTGTGGTTGCATTTTATTTATCTAGTCTAGATCATTGTTGATATTGTAAATTAATAATTGGTGAGAATAAAATTAAAATTCTGTATTATTTGTTGATATGGAACTGTAGCTAGAGAGAAAAAATTAGGGACTGCATAAAAAAGCATATAAAATATATTTAAAGAGAGTGCGTTAAACAAGAAAAATAATATTATGAATGATAAGAAGCTTCTTCTCACATCTGCTTTTGAGCTATTGCTGCCAGGCCGTCTGTAATTTTTACCCCATTGTGTGGAAAACAGATTCAAATTAGCCTGGCTAATGTCAGACCAAGTCTCTTTTGAGCCTTGGTCTGGGAACCACGTGTTAATTTTCTCGTATTTGAGGCGTGGTTCACGAATGCCCAGAGCCGTTTATTGGGCGCTATGAATGTCTATCAAATGCGCCTGTACGTAGCTCATAGCCAATCGTTTCAATTATACCAGATGACGTATGTAGAGTGACAGAAATTCGACGAGGAAAAATACGATGGGTCAAAGATTTATTTGTACACAATGGCGTGAATATTACTGTTTGTGCAAGATAAACATGAGGGTAGAAGGTAACGTCGAGTCTGATGCCATGTTGGATCCATAGATATAAACAAACTGCTTCGGTGTCATCATCGTCTTGCTGCTCCCTCCCCATTCTGCGATTGGTTCCCTTTTTCATTGGAAAATCTGGTCTATGGTAGCCTGACGTCATCATACTCAGATTCTAGTCAGAATGTGAGTCTGATACTGGTCCATTGAACTTTGATTATGGGGCGTGTTTCAACCGAACTAGGAAAGAAAATGTCTCTGCACTCAATTGGATAGACCTACAACCAATCAGAGCAACGGAGTAAGTGACATATGTTTTTCATTCATGTTTCCAGTTGACAAATGCCTTGATCGCGGTTCTCTGTTCCTCTTTTAAAATGAATGCGCTGTCGATATCGTCTATAACAGACGCGATGGCGGAATCTACACATGATGTTTCATACAGAAAGTTCGGGAGAAGCTCGTTCAAATAATCAATCCAATCAACTTGTCATCAAACGATTGCCATGCCTACCTTATCAGCATGAAAGGAAGCATATATTTATTCACTCACCTAACATTCCTTGACAGTTTCAGCATCCCCCCAATCACTCTCGGCTTGTTCTTCCACAGCCTGGAATATGGGGGGAGTACCCTGGGTTCGGGCCGAATACCGAGCCCGCCCTCTCCTCGGACAGCACCCCAAATATGCATTTATTCTTTCTGACTTATTTATAAGTGTGAAATCTAAATTCTCCAGAGGCAGTCATCTTTTCTTTTACTGTCTATGCATCTTTGTTGTAAACGAATTCAGCCGGCTAGGTCTATGATGTCCAAACTGCCTAGCAACGTGAATAAAATCGCGCTGTGAGCAAGGCAGCATGGGGAAACCCAGGCTAGATTCAAATGGTCTTTCATAAAAAAAATAAAAAAAATAATCTAATATTTAAAATTTTTGATAACTGATGGTTTGATCATTCTATTTTTTTTTTATACTTTTTATGTTTGTCTTGCATATTGGTCTCTGATGCCTGTGTGAACATTGTATAATTAGACACACACACACACACACACACACACACATACATTTATATATAACTCAGGCTTTACCTTAATGTTAATAAGTGTTTCCTGAAACATTCTTAGTTAAGAATACCTTCTGTAAGTCATTCGTTCGTGGTTGGTCTGGAGCACTCTTAGCTATACCTTATCACTGTTGACAGTTCATTACGATAGTGGCCACCACTGTTTCTTTACATCTCAGTCTATACCAGTGGTTCCCAATCCTGGTCCTGGGGACCCACAGCTCTGCACATTTTATATGTCTCCTTTATCTGACACACCCAGTTCAGTTCATAGAGCTCTTTCCTAACGAGATGATGATCTGAATCAGGTGTGTTAAATGAGGGAGACATACAAACTGTGCAGAGCTGTGGGTCCCCAGGACCAGGATTGGGAACCACTGGTCTATACGAATATAATTCTGCTAATTAAAGTGTTTTCATGCAAACAACATTGTCATAACACTGAAGTGATTTTATGTTGTTATTAATTATATTATCCAAAGTTTTATCAACTGGCAAACCATTAGGCAGTAGATAGCTGTAAGAGTATGTTTAAACATCCAAACACCAAAACCTTGTGCTTTTGTAAAATAAAGATCTGCCTTTGTTTCAACTGTCTCTGTATCTGCGAGAATCTTTCTGAAACTAATAAAGTTTAAACAATGGCCTATTATCACACAAACATTGTGCAGAGGCCAGCTATGCAAAATTGTAAATGCCCCCAACAATGACTTAAAAATAATCAACAAAGGCTATAGTACAGTAGCCTACGTTACACTGAGATTTCATGTAGGAGCGGGATTTGAATGCTTGGGCAGTGAGCGATTGAGTGGAGCGCATTGGCATAGAGTGGAATATTGAGCGGAGCACACATGCTGAGTTATAACTATATATTCAGGATTTACATTTATATATTCAGAGTTTTAACTATATATTCAGGATTACATTTATGTATTCAGAGTTATAACTATATATTCGGGATTTACATTTATATATTCAGAGTTATAACTATATTCAGAGTTACATTTATATATTCAGAGTTTTAACTATATATTCAGGATTACATTTATGTATTCAGAATTATAACTATATATTCAGATTTACATTTATATATTCAAAGTTATAACTATATATTCAGAGTTACATTTATATATTCAGAGTTATAACAATATATTCGGGATTTACATTTATATATTCAGATTTACATTTATATATTAAGGGTTATAACTATATATTCAGGGTTACATTTATATATTTAGGATTTACAAATATATTCATAGTTATAACTATATATTCAAATTTACATAGAATTATTTCCTGTTTGGCCCCCCATAATATGTATACACACACACACAGTATATATATGTATATATATATATATATATATATATATATATATATATATATATATATATATATATATATATATATATATATCGCTCTACACTGACCAACAGTGGACTTCTGCCTGCATTGGATCTCTGTGTGTGTGTGAACAGTTTAATTATTTTGTAACTATAACTATAAGTTATATTATATATCTTTTTTATATATGCAGTCCCTAACAATTAACTTGCCATTGCATACACACATACACACATACATGTCTATATTACTAACATAGGGGACTATCGCTCTACACTGACCAACAGTGGACTTCTGCCTGCAATGGATCTGTGTGTGTGTGTGTGAACAGTGTCTTTATTTTGTAACTATAACTATAAGTTACATTATATATCTTTTATCTATATGCAGTCCCTAACAATTAACTTGCCATTGCATACACACATACACACATACATGTCTATATTACTAACATAGGGGACTATCGCTCTACACTGACCAACAGTGGACTTCTGCCTGCAATGGATATGTGTGTGTGTGTGAATAGTGTCTTTATTTTGTAACTATAACTATAAGTTACATTATATATCTTTTATCTATATGCAGTCCCTAACAATTAACTTGCCATTGCATACACACATACACACATACATGTCTATATTACTAACATAGGGGACTATCGCTCTACACTGACCAACAGTGGACTTCTGCCTGCAATGGATATGTGTGTGTGTGTGAATAGTGTCTTTATTTTGTAACTATAACTATAAGTTACATTATATATCTTTTATCTATATGCAGTCCCTAACAATTAACTTGCCATTGCATACACACATACACACATACATGTCTATATTACTAACATAGGGGACTATCGCTCTACACTGACCAACAGTGGACTTCTGCCTGCATTGGATCTGTGTGTGTGTGTGAATAGTGTCTTTATTTTGTAACTATAACTATAAGTTATATTATATATCTTTTATATATATGCAGTCCCTAACAATTAACTTGCCATTGCATACACACATACACACACATACATGTCTATATTACTAACATAGGGGACTATCGCTCTACACTGACCAACAGTGGACTTCTGCCTGCATTGGATCTGTGTGTGTGTGTGTGAACAGTGTCTTTATTTTGTAACTATAACTATAAGTTACATTATATATCTTTTATATATATGCAGTCCCTAACAATTAACTTGCCATTGCATACACACATACACACATACATGTCTATATTACTAACATAGGGGACTATCGCTCTACACTGACCAACAGTGGACTTCTGCCTGCAATGGATCTGTGTGTGTGTGTGTGAATAGTGTCTTTATTTTGTAACTATAACTATAAGTTACATTATATATCTTTTATCTATATGCAGTCCCTAACAATTAACTTGCCATTGCATACACACATACACACATACATGTCTATATTACTAACATAGGGGACTATCGCTCTACACTGACCAACAGTGGACTTCTGCCTGCAATGGATCTGTGTGTGTGTGTGTGAACAGTGTCTTTATTTTGTAACTATAACTATAAGTTACATTATATATCTTTTATCTATATGCAGTCCCTAACAATTAACTTGCCATTGCATACACACATACATGTCTATATTACTAGCATAGGGGACTATCGCTCTACACTGACCAACAGTGGACTTCTGCCTGCAATGGATCTGTGTGTGTGTGTGTGAATAGTGTCTTTATTTTGTAACTATAACTATAAGTTACATTATATATCTTTTATATATATGCAGTCCCTAACAATTAACTTGCCATTGCATACACACATACACACATACATGTCTATATTACTAACATAGGGGACTATCGCTCTACACTGACCAACAGTGGACTTCTGCCTGCAATGGATCTGTGTGTGTGTGTGTGAACAGTGTCTTTATTTTGTAACTATAACTATAAGTTACATTATATATCTTTTATCTATATGCAGTCCCTAACAATTAACTTGCCATTGCATACACACATACACACATACATGTCTATATTACTAACATAGGGGACTATCGCTCTACACTGACCAACAGTGGACTTCTGCCTGCAATGGATCTGTGTGTGTGTGTGTGAACAGTGTCTTTATTTTGTAACTATAACTATAAGTTACATTATATATCTTTTATCTATATGCAGTCCCTAACAATTAACTTGCCATTGCATACACACATACACACATACATGTCTATATTACTAACATAGGGGACTATCGCTCTACACTGACCAACAGTGGACTTCTGCCTGCAATGGATCTGTGTGTGTGTGTGTGAATAGTGTCTTTATTTTGTAACTATAACTATAAGTTACATTATATATCTTTTATATATATGCAGTCCCTAACAATTAACTTGCCATTGCATACACACATACACACATACATGTCTATATTACTAACATAGGGGACTATCGCTCTACACTGACCAACAGTGGACTTCTGCCTGCAATGGATCTGTGTGTGTGTGTGTGAATAGTGTCTTTATTTTGTAACTATAACTATAAGTTACATTATATATCTTTTATCTATATGCAGTCCCTAACAATTAACTTGCCATTGCATACACACATACATGTCTATATTACTAACATAGGGGACTATCGCTCTACACTGACCAACAGTGGACTTCTGCCTGCATTGGATCTGTGTGTGTGTGTGTGAACAGTGTCTTTATTTTGTAACTATAACTTATAATTACAAAATAAAGACAATGTTCACACACACACACACACATAGTTCCATTGCAGGCTGGAGTACCCTGTTGTATAGGGAAGACATCGTTCAGAGTTGCAGATCCCTTTGGCATATTTTAAAAAAAAATTGACAAAAGTAATATTAGAAAAAATAATAATAATACATATATACATATATATGTTTGGGGATGTTTGAAAAGACTTTGAAGTTCATTATCTAAGCTACCAGTTAAACAGCAGCTCTACAGTCTCAGAGCCTCTCTAGGACAGCAAGCCATTCAAACAATGGAGAAGTGTGAACGACGTGTGTTAATGGGCCATTGCAGTTCCTGCTCCAGCCTACAGGAGCGCTGCTGAGTATGGACTTAAACACACACACACATGTAGGTCCCCACTTGGTCAAAAATGTAAAAAATTCACCAGAGCGTGTTTTAGCTGATTTAAACATGTTTTAAAGCATGACCAACAGGGGACTTGAAAAATGTCCCCACTTGGCTCGACGGTCCCCTGTTGGTGAGTGTGTAACGACACCAAGGTCCCCACTTAGATAGGTAGACAAGTACACACAAACTCTCCGCGCACATACTCATCTGAGACGCGAGCACACACACACACACACACACAAACTCTCCGCGCACATACTCATCTGAGACGCGAGCACACACACACACACACACACACACACACACACACACACACACAAACTCTCCGCGCACATACTCATCTGAGACGCGAGCACACTCACACAAACTCTCCGCGCACATAATCATATAGACGGCGCCTCATAAATAGATCGATCTCCGCAACGTATTGAAGCGCGCGTCCGAGTGAAGACAGTGCGGTG
>JAKJND010000036.1:82500-97500 GCA_022829025.1 Squalius cephalus | reverse complement strand
CAGCATTTCCAGAGCAGCATTGATGGGTTGGCTGTGCAGCTGTTTCTCACTGGCCTACCCTCTTCACACAGCACAACCACTGGAAATACTGGAAATACGTCTCCTGCACATGAGGTGGAAGCGCTGTCATAATCAATGCAGAGTTCAACAGGGTTCATTAACGTTAACGTTAGGGTTCATTTTTCTTGGACAACCAGCAGATGAAAGACTCCAGACAGACAATGTTTGGATATTTTTTAGGTGACATAAAAATAAAAATGGGACATTTTTTTAAGAAAGAAAGAAAGAAACAAACAAACAAACAAACAAACAAACAAAAAAGAAGCTTGTTCTAGAGTTGCCTAGTCATCTAGCCATTCTAGTTCCAGGCCTTCCCCACGAAATGACTTGCGGTTGACCCCATAATCAAAAAACAATTCTGTGTCCACGGGGATGTCACGCGTGGCCCTAAAAAGGATGACGTCACTGACGTTGTCGCCAAGCTTTAATTCGCACCGAAAGGGCTTGAGGTTCGAGGACTTGCCGGAGTGGTTTATTCGACGGCCGTACGTGTCTTTTCCAGGGTGGCACGCGCAGGGGAACGTTTGTGCGTCCACGCACATTTTTCCACTGGGCGAGTCGAAAAAGAATAGGTAGCCAGCCTCATCACGAAGGCGGCTCAGGATGGCTTTCCCTTCCGCGGCCGTGATGATCCTACCGTGGTAGTCGCAGACCACGTCCCCCTTTGAATAGTGCTGGGTCGCGATGACTCCTGTAATAGGGAAAAAATTACATTTTGAGTTGCTGGACAGACAGAGCTTGCACGTTAGACAAACGTTTCAGGATTCAATTCTAGATCTGGGTGCAGTCAATGGCTGTGGTACAATTATATTTGTATTTTCTGGCCTTCAAAAAATAAATAAATAAATAAAAGCCAAAAGCAGGGATGTACCAATTTACATTTAAAATGAAGTGTTAAATCTCATCATTGAAATATCAAACGAAGTATAGCAATGCCTACATATAGGTGTGGTGCACGAGCTGAAATTTTTTGAAAAACTCAAAGATTGAGGGAGACAGCACACTTGTGTTGCATGCTCTTGATTGTGGTTGATGGTTCACTCAGCACAGCGTCATTTGGATTAAAACTAAATTGAACATGCCAGTAAGACATGAACTGTTACCAGATTAGTACATAAGTGCGGTGCTATTACATAAATACAATATAAAATATGAGAGAGCAATATAATGAATAATGAAAGTGGCAAAAGCTCACACAGTAAATATATACGGCGACTACCAAAGACGAAAGCATCGCACTCGGTCTGGACAAAAGTGGTATCGTTGCATCCCTAACTAAAAGGTGTCCTTACCAAACCCTTTCGGCGGGCCAAAGTCCTTAATGGCGATGCCTGTCCATGACTGCTCGGTGACGTGGCGGATTATAAGAGGGTTGGTCTCCACCCTGCTTCTCGAGGGCGGTTTCCACGCCTCAACAATCTCATGCGGTTGCGGGCAATTGCCGGTCCACCCCTCCGCGGAAATGAGCCGCGCCACTTTTCCGGCCGAAGGTCTGTGCGTGCCAAAGTATCCTGAAAGGCAAAATGACAAGACTTTACTCGTGCGTGTCGTTTGTCACTGTGAGTTAATGTACAGTTAGCGGGTGCCAACGCTGTATTGACTGTTTTGGAGACTTACCGAGAAGGTGCGCTCTCCTGAGGTCATACTGGGACAGGCGCCACTTGTCATAATAGGCGCGGTCTCCTGGGAAACCGCAGCTGGTGCGCTGCACCTTTGACGGAGGCTGGCCTTGAAGGGAGACGGGAAATGCGGAGAGGAACTCGGTGAAACACCGCCGTTGGGGCGCAACCGGCGTCCCCTCATCAGAAGGCATCCTGTGTATAGGTGAGGAAAACAAAGTTTACACCATTACATGATAAACGTGGACAAGATGTTAATACGCTGGGCAAACGGTTTGTGCTATGTCCTAGGTAAACGAAGAGACACATACACGGCCAAGGAGTGCAGCAGCTCGGCCGCGTCAACCAGGTCCTCGTCGCGGACCTCGCCATCGCAGAGGCCAAGGTAGGCGTCGAGGGTGCGCTGCTGCTGTGCGGTGAGCCGTTTAGCCGCCACTCTGACGGCCCTCCGAACGTCGAGGCTCGTCGACGTCTCCAGTTTGTACCTGTAAAAATACAATATAAATGGAAATGTTAATCGTGAAATGACTCTTACTGACAAGATGCAACCGAGAGTATGTATTCACACATGTGCGCGTGGAGGTGTCTGTGCAGGTATTTACATGGCATGAAAGTTATACATGTCTTGGGAGACGCTGTGCACGGCCTGACCGGACCCGGAGACGAAGAGCTTGTTGGATCCTTCCAGTGGTCGGAGACTCTGGTGCCTGATCCTCGCAAAGTAGGTCTGCAGCATCTATGAAAAAAGGGTCATACGGGTTATTACACTTTTTTTTTTTTTCTTTTTTTTTTCTTTCTACCTTTCTCCCAATCGCTAGGTCACACATTTATCAGGGTCACTTTGTCAAAACTATCCACACAGTGAGCACAGCAGAAACCTGTTTTGGGCTAAACTGTGGACCATTTATCAGTGCCATGCCACAAAGTGCATTAGATGACGACATCTTTCGATTTTTACGTGAATTATTTTTGCACTTAGACATCAAAACTTTATGTGAACTGCTGTGCCAAGATGAAATGTCGGTTGGGAGAGCTTTGTGAAGAGTTCTGCAGAAGTGACCCAAGCATGGGGAAATGTGTCGGAGCAAATTAAACCTAACTGTACATACCTAAATGTAAACATGGTGTAGTAAGCAATCTACTACAGTTAATGTCTTAGTGAAACTTACAAATTCCTCGTCCAGAGTCAGCGCTATATTGAGATTGCCAGCGTCTTTCTGGTGACTCCGGAGGACCACTCTGCTCCTGTGGGTGACACGGCCCACCCAATCCGCATCCTGGGAAACATCAAAGGTGTCATTTAAAAAAAACATCGAAGGTGTCATTAAAAAGGAGCGAGTGAGTGAGTGAGTGAGTGGGTGGGTGGTTGTTTGGCTGGGTGGGTGGGTGAGTGAGTTTGTGAGTGATTTTTTTCTTTTGCATGAGCGAGCGTGTGTGCTTGTTTTTGTGATTCATGAGGACACAATTTGTATAATGGCACGACCATTACGACGTAAACATGACATTGCGTGCGTCCTCATTTTTGAAATAGCTTTAAAAACAAATTCAAAATGTAAAAATGCACAATGTTTGCTGTCATGGGTAGGTTTAGACTAGGTGCAGTGTAAGGCCGATATACAGTTTGTACAGTATAAAAACCATTACGCCCATGGAATGTCCTCACTTGGATGGCAAAACAAACCTGAGTGAGTGAGTGAGCGAGCGAGTGTGCGTGTGTGTGTGTGGGAGCTAGAGTATGTGCGTGTGAGTTAATTTGTGAAAGTGTAAACTGGTCAGAATGGATGGACTTACTGTTAGATTTTGCACTGCCATGGGGACCTGCACATGATTGTAGACGAGGACCGCCTCACAGTAATAACGGTACACGGTCTTGCCTCTTCGCGAAATACTGCGGCCCAACTCCAGGTCCCCACGTATTCTATCCGCGTCCCCTTTGGCCACCCGCAAAATGGTCTTACATTGATAAAGACAGCCAGTAGAACGCCTGTTTGGATGAAAGGGGTCAAAACAGACAGGATACTTAAGACGCCACCCTTAAGATTACCTGAGACAAGACAGGTGCATGCCGACAATAATGATGCTATTAGCAAACTTTATTTTGACACGATAAAGTCGCACTGCAAACGATGCTTTGCTGCACTTACTTTTTGCGCTGACCAGATGGGACGACGACAGCAGCGGTGGAGGTGGAAGGGCCGGCCGATGAAGAAGGAGCTTCTTCACTGAGGTCCGGCTGGTTCCTGATGAGGAAGCCTAGCCGAAGAAGCTCCTTCACCATTGCCACCTGGCAACCTCTGTCCGGCAGTAGCCCACATATATGTTCGAAGTCCCAAACCCGGGCGTTCCGCGCCCAGTCTCTGGCGGAAGCCTGGGCTTGATCCGCAGCCGCGGCCCTTTCAGCCGGTGTGCCGTCAGTCAGACACCCACTGGCCAGATGCTCGTAGATGTCGTCCTGCAGCTCCTTACACACCAGGCAGTGGACAACCAACCTTTGAGAGAAAAACACGATACAATACATTACAAAAATTCAAAAAGGAAAAAAATATATAGAAAGAACGATACTCTCATTAAAACGATTCAATTAGATATTAAACATCCAAAATAAAAGAAAACTGTTCACACTTTATATTATGGTGGCCTAAACGTCTAGTCGCGACGTAGATATTAATGAACTTGCGTACGTACATTTTGTTGTTGTTGTTTTGGAGAAAACAGTGATTTGGACACCTATAAGGAGGTTGAAATGTATGAAAAAATCTTAATAGAAAGGTAATAGTTTTTCTGTTGTTGTTGTTGTTGTTGTTGTTGTTGTTGTTTAAGGTGGTTTTATTGTTAGTTTGACCAAGAAAGATGAATTTGCCCAAACCAGTATGTATTTTAAAAATATATGACCAAAGAACATAAAAGTGCCCGAATTGTCACCCAATTACATCTGTAATCAGGGGTTCAACCGCGAAGTGACCATATACTGTTATTTTTTTAGGATTATTATTATTATTATTATTATTATTATTATTATTATTATTATTTTATATTGCATGCACAAAGCAGAAACTTCTAAAAACCGTAGTTGGCATGAAGTCCTTGAACCCCATTAATTGCTGATTGCAGCTATATTTCATTTTTGTAATTACATGTATTATTATTACGCTGTTGACCCATCCCTTAAACCTCAAACACCATCCCCCACCCCCAACCCCAATAGCTGGAAAAAGTGTTTACCAATAAAATGTGAAGAAAACTAGTACATTGTACTTTTTTTTATTTTTATTATTGGTTTGTGTCACTTTATTTCGTGTCAGTAAATAGTAGTTAAGGCCACCAAATATAAAGTTGGTCCAGAAAACACGTCGGTCATTAAAACGGACAAAAACGCTGAGTCATTTACACAGAGTTGAACATTTTAGATTAAAGTCGCACCGGTCACTGACACGGAGTTAATTAACAACTGTGTTGTTACAACGTCAATGTTAGACATCAGAGTTGAAAGAAATGTATTAATTTTGCTCATTTTACACGAAGTTAGTTAACACCTATAGGTTGTCGGAGAAAAGCTTTTTGAACGTCCATAATGCAAAAAAATAAAATAAAATAATAATAATAAATAAAAAATAAATAAATAAAAACATAAATAAAACGAGTTAAAGAATAAACACAAACCTTTCCATTTCTTTGATCACTTTTGTTCTTCCCTTTTTTCCTCTTGCTCCGTTACAAAAGCACCTGTTTCACTGACAATTCGACGATCTCTGCAAAGGTGCGCGTCTTTTTTTTTCAAAATAAAAGTCCCGATATCAGAATGCAAAGCTTCAAACGAAAAAGTTAAAGGACTTTTTTGATCTGTTCACTTTCAATTGTAATCCTTTTGCTTAACATGAACTGATCATGAACTCCGCGTATACAGAATGTATTAATATTTGTTATTGTTAATTACAACAATTACTAATAATTTATTATTAGTAATTGTCCCCCCCCCCACACACACACACACAAAAGTCCCAGTTTCAGAATGCTTCTCGCTAAAGCTAAAGGACAAATTGTTATATTTCTTTAGTTTACTTGTTTGTTTACGGAAATGTCAAATAAATGAAATCATGTTTACATTACACCGTTTTAGAAACGTTGCTCTGTTTACTTTATCTGTTTATATATATATATATATATATATATATATATATATATATATATATATATATATATATATATATATATATATATATATATATATATATATATATATATATATATATATATATATATATATGTATATATATATATATGTATATATATATATATATGTATATATATATATATATATATTTATATATATATATATATATATATATATATATATATATATATAT
The DNA here is from genome assembly GCA_022829025.1 of Squalius cephalus. NCBI lineage: Eukaryota > Metazoa > Chordata > Actinopteri > Cypriniformes > Leuciscidae > Squalius > Squalius cephalus. The sequence continues at coordinate 91,457 of JAKJND010000036.1, read as the reverse complement.
ATATATATATATTGTGTTAGATGATGTATTAACTCATGTTTCATAAATGAACCTGATTGAAAAGTGATAACAATGAATGTTATTATGACTGTCTATGTCATTCATAATAAACTAAAGTTATAAACACTTGATTATAGACTGATTGATTTATTGTTTGTTTATGACTACATTTAGTTTGAGGAAAACCTCTAAATCTAACATTATAAATTAAAAGTACACATTTTTAAAAATGACAAATGTTTAAAATGCATGAATGTTATATGTGTGACATTTATGGTTATGCGTATTACATGTATAATTATCTCTATAGCCTTTACAAAGAATGAATGTCATAAATGCTCATTTATTGAGTTATTCACACAGAAAAAAAAAAGGATTCACACAGGTAAACAACAGGTTTATTTGCAGAAAGGATGTCCATCGCAACGATGCCAGCAGGTAAAGTGAGTGAGTGTGATGATACCTGTCTTGTGCTCTCCTTGTCTTGTGTGGTAGTTTTTCTTGTTTATTGTTTGTTTTTGACTACATTTAGTTTGGGGAAAACCTCAAAATGTAACGTTATAAATTAAAAGTACACATTTTTAAAAATGACAAATGTTTAAAATGCATGAATGTTATATGTGTGACATTTATGGTTATGCGTATTACATGTATAATTATCTCTATAGCCTTTACAAAGAATGAATGTCATAAATGCTCATTTATTGAGTTATTCACACAGAAAAAAAAAAAAAGGATTCACACAGGTAATCAACAGGTTTATTTGCAGAAAGGATGTCCATCGCAACGATGCCAGCAGGTAAAGTGAGTGAGTGTGATGATACCTGTCTTGTGCTCTCCTTGTCTTGTGTGGTAGTTTTTCTTGTTTATTAGTCTCCCCAGGTGTTTCTGATTAACCATGCCCCCTTGTTATCTAGTGTAGCTGCCCTGGATTTACCTGTTTGTGTCATTAAAGTAGTGCTTGCACATTTGGATTCTCTCTCGGCTTCGTACTTACCTCATCGTTACAGTGAGTGTCCGGGCTGGACGTGTGGTGATTGGTGACACAGGATTACTGAGCTGGACCAAAGTGATCTAAACAAAAGTGAACCGTGAGCAAAAACCCTCCCCATTCATCCAGGCTTGGGACTGGCTCTGCCATTACACTGATTTGGGTAATGTCAGAGGCTGGGTTAAAAAAATTTTTTTTTTTTTTTTTTTTGGGCTTTTGTATTTTTTTTGTATTTTTTTTTTTTTAATTATTTTTTTTTTGAAAACGCATAAAACACAACCCTAACCATAACGAACCATAACTATTTACAAATATTCCAAAAAATTAAATAAATATTATATATGCGCGCGTGTGTGTGTGTGTGTATAAATATATAACAAAAATAAGCTGTTTGGCGCAAATCCAAATAAATAAATCTAATAAAAAATCCTATTTAAAAATAAAAATATACTTTACGAAGAGGAAAAACACGCGCTTACGAAAAAAAAATATATACAAAGAACTATATACAGTGTGCAAAAAAAAAAAAAAAATTCCGTGGAAAGGTTCTCACTGCTCTGCCGTCAGGCGCTGCCTTTTTCTCTTAAACGAAACAAAGGTTCGGACAGAGACGGAGATTTCAGTGCAGCGCTTTACATAGCTGTTGTAGGCGGCGGAGTGGCTCAGGTCAGGGCTGAGGTCAATGAGGCCGACCTCCAGATTTGTCCACCTGCTGTTTGTGCTGGCCGGAACCGAGGTGGGTTCTATCCTCTCCACGAGCTGCTCCTCGACCTGTTCCTCTTCCTCCTCCACATCCAGGGGTTCCACTCTCTCCTCCTGGGGAGGCGGACGCGGACGGGCGGGTGTGCTGGGCACGTCTCGTGGCACAACCAGCTTATATGGTATGCTCTCATGAAACCTCCATACAGCGGGGTTCTGGATCAGTAGCAGCCGTGATAGGATGTGCAGATCCTGAAGGTGACGCTGGGACACCGGCATGGAGCGTTCGAGCTCCGCCATCTTACTAAAGCTGACAAAATCTCCATTTTGAATGAGCCCAATGCAGCTGAGGAAGGTCAGGGAGGTGATCGCCCTGTCCTTGGGCATCCCCTTTGGAAGACGCTCCACGCAGCGCTCCAGCCAGGGCATCCCGTGCTCGCGGTACCGCACGAGGTTGCGAGAGTACGACAGCCCGAGCTCGTCTATCCTCGCGCAGATGTCTCCGAGGTAGGAGGCCGCGCGTCCGGCGGCCGACGGTATGTGTGCCGGCTGGTGGAGCTCCACGTAGTCTTTGTTATTCCACTTGGCCTTGAGGTGCCGTTTTTCGTCCCAGTATTTGATGTGCGGAAAGTACTTGTATGGGGCGAGGCCAAGGCTGAGGCAGTGGGCCGGGTCGTACCCCATCGCGGTCACCATTTGCACCGCGCGGCCGAACGTGAGGGGGTACCCGAAGGCTCTCCTGTCCGCCACCTCACGGGCGAACTCTGAGACCGACCGGCAGTCGACCAGCCGGCCGAAAGGAAGGGCCGGGCCTTTGAGGGACTGGCCGGGCAGGGGGGCGTCCCGCTGGTACAGGTCGCACAGGAGGATCCTCGCCATCTGCTCCCCGACGATCTGATGGCCCGCCGCCAGGCTGTCGGTCAGTGGGAAAAGGCGGAGGACTCTGGCCTTCTGGACCTCGTCCTTGGTCCAGGTCTCCAAAGGGGGAGGAGACTCCCCGACGCTGGCGCTGCCTATGGGCCCGAGGCAGAGGAAGCCCCTCATCCTGGTGAGACTGTTCGGGCTGGTGGCGCTCACTCCCAGGGCCCGGCTGAACTGCCGCGTGGAGCGGCACAGCGGCCGGCCGAAGAATAGCTCCTCGGCCGCGAGCTCCAGCTGGAAGGCGCGCCAGCTGTTCTCGTAGCCTCCCATGCCGCGCGCATGGTCCAGGAGGTCGTGGAGGGACCCGCTCAGGTGGCTGGCTACCGCGTGCACCACGTGCTGGAGGCCGACGCCGTCTTGCTGTCGGAAAGGCACAAGCATCGGCACCGTCTCCAGCAGGCGGTCGAGCATAGGCTCTGCGAAGAAATCGGAGGCCGGCATGACCTGGTAAGAACAATAATAATAATAAATTAATAATAAGCGTTATTTATAGCATCGTTGTAGCATCTCGAAGCGCTTCACAGAATAGGAACAAGACACAAAATACAATTATACATGCAATGCGTTAATGAAAGTAGACAAAAATAAAATGCCTAATAAAACCGTACCAACAACAGTATCGTATCTTTAACGGCATCAACAAATAAGCTTTAACCCTCGAGCCGCACTCACATTACAGCCCTTAATTCCGTGTTTGTGGACAAATGTGGCCAAAAAAAGGGTCTCACGTGGGATCCAATTGTTTGTTGGGTTTTTTTACATTTTTTTTATAAAATGTTAAATATCTTCAATAAAATAAAATAAAAACTATCACTTTATGTTGGTTTTTTTTTTGTTGTTGTTTTATTTCTGATTTGTGTTATTTATGAATTTATTTACCTCTAAAAGCACAACATTTTATATGTAAATTCTGCTTATTTTTATGATAGTTTTAATATTTATTTAACTTGATTTAAAAATAGAATAAAAATCAACCCAGTAAGTTCAGAGAGCTAAAAGCTAAAGATGAAGTGACTTGAAGTGGCGCCACCCTGTGTCTAATGTTGGTATAAAATTAACAAAAAACAATAATATCAATAACCACTAGATGGCTGTAGTACTGAATGGCTGCATATAGGCTAAACTCTATGAACCACTGTATAAAACGAATTTGAGCTCTTAATTTTTTGACTTTATCACATGTTAAAAAAAAATAAAAAATAAATAAATATATATATATATATATATATATATATATATATATATATATAGATAGATAGATAGATAGATATATATATATATATATATATATATATATATATATATATATATATATATATATATATATATATAAATATATATATATAGATATATATATATATATATATATATATATATATTAGAGCAGGGACTTTAACGCGTTAATTAAGATTAATTAATTACACAAAAAATAACGCTTAAAACATTTTTTTTCCGCATTTTAATCGCACTTATTTTTGCACCGCAGAACGTTTCTCACTGGATGAGTTTCGGCGGACCGATTATACTGGAGCACCAACTAGCGTTCATGACTTCAGACCCACACCTGCAAACTTGTAGTTTTCTTGGTCAATTGGGTCATTTACGTGAATCGCATAGAACCGGAGAGTTTTGTGGGAGGAAGGGTTGTTATTTGAAATAACGAAAATTTCATAATTCGCCGGCGCGACCACAACATTGTCCAACATCAAAGGGGAAACGTAATGCAAGCGGAACGAAACTGCTTGTTATTGTGTGGTTGACGGACCGTTTATCAGTTTGAACCAAAGCAGCGCGAGCCGATCTTGATAAAGCAACACTGTTATTTCGATTAATTAATTACAAAGCCTCTAATTGTTTAGTTTAATTTTTTTAATCGAGTCCCGGCCCTAATATAAATATATATATGTAAATATAAATATATATAAAAATATAAATATATAAAAATATAAATATAAATATAAATATATATATATATATATATATATATATATATATATATATATATATATATATATATATATATATATATATATATATATATATAATATATAAATATATATCTCTGTTAGGTGAGACTATACAAATATACCAAAATATGCTTAGATAAATATGACCATGCTATATAAGAAAAAGACAAAGTATTAAACCATTTATTTCAAACCTAAAAAAACTCAAATTTCAATAACTCAAAATAATTGGTACCAAACGGGTAAGAATATACATAACAATAACCATGACTAGGTTTTTAGACGATCAATAATTTAGGTAGCATATGCAGCATAAACATTATGTTTAGAAGTATCAACAAACCTTGCAGTAGCACTTAGATCTAACTTTGAAGTGTGCCTGTGTGTGTTTGTGTGTGTGTGTGTTTGTGTTTGTAATGTGTGCCCTGGTTTATATTACATTGTGGGGACCAAATGTCCCCATAAGAATAGTAAAACCTGAGATCACCTACATTGTGGGGACCAGCCAGCGGTCCCCACTTTTCAAAAGGCTTATAAATCACACAGGATGAGTTGTTTTGAGAAAGTAAAAATGCAGAATGTTTCCTGTGATGGGTAGGTTTAGGGGTAGGGTTAGTGTAAGGGGACAGAATATACAGTTTGTATGGTATACAAACCATTACGTCTATGGAGAGTCCCCACAAAGATAGTGAACCACTGTGTGTGTGTGTGTGTGTGTGTGTGTGTGTGTGTGTGTGTGTGTGTGTGTGTGTGTGTGTGTGTGTGTGTGTGTGTGTGTGTGTGTGTGTGTGTGTGTGTGTGTGTGTGTGTGTGTGTGTGTGTGTGTGTGTGTGTGTGTGATATCAAGTGCTGGTGTGTACAGGGTTAAAAGCTCTGAGAGATTATGAGGTGCCAGATCATGCAAAACCTTATAAGCAAAAGCATGAAGATTTTATTGAAGGTGAAGCACCTCGTGAAATTGGGGCCCGACCAGAAAGACCCCCTCGAACCTGGCGTAGGCCTGGGTCACCGTCTTCGCCGTGAGGTCATCTGCGTGTGCCACGTACCTGCATTGAGACAGAAGATAATACAGTTACTTTAAACAAGGCTTTTCGATGCTCATCTTAGTGTGTGTGTGTGTGTGTGTGTGTGTGTGTGTGTGTGTGTGTGTTTTTTCTTAGTGTTACATTTTTTCCGAATGTTTCGCTATCACATTCGTTCACGATTACTCTCTCTCCGTTACTCTGTAATACAGGTGTAGTTTTATAAACACACGTGCTCTTCTGCATGGATGCCCGACTTACCGGTCCGCTGATGCGTTGATCATCCTCCGGTGTCGCTCATTGTGCATGTCGCACATGGTCACGACACGGCTCACCGGGTGCTTCGCCGCGGCCGGCGTGTGGCAATGTGGGGTCACGGTGTACAGCTGCAAAAAGTTGACCTTGACGTCTTGGCTCAGTATGACGTCCATGAGCCTCGGGTCAACGTCCATGGGTAGGTGGTCGAGGTTACTCTGAAAGTTCGCCGTCTCAGTCATTGAATAAGAGGAGAACAGGGTCCCCCGCTGACCCACCACCTCCTGCAGCCCACAGCGTGACCACAGGAGGCTGATGGTCCCGTCGCTAGAGGGGTGGATGTTGACGGCCACGTGATACGAGATGTCGGCGACTCCCCGCGTGTCGACGAGCCGCCTCAAGTCGAACCACCCACTGTCCCTCTGCCCGAACTTGGTGAGTGTCAGGTAAATACCCATGTCCACGTCAACGTTCACATCTTTGACTGAGCTCATAAAGAGGTCAAGCAGGAACCTCTGGTCGCCGGCCAGGACGTTCATCTTGGTCAGGTTGCCGAGGTCATTCTTCATGATGCTGGCTCTGGCCAAGTCACGCGGCGGCAGGCCCTTCAGCCGGGCGGTGAAATTACTGTAGACGGCGTTGATCATGCCAATGGCATGCGCCTTCGCCATAACTTCGCTCCGGAACATGGGGGCAGTGTTGTTCGGGTCGACCGGCACGCAACTTATGTTTAGAAAGTAGCCACCGTCGACATAGGCCAAAACACTGCCCATCGACCTGCGGAAGGACGTGACGCCCTCAGCTGTGTAGGCGGTCAAGTCCAGGTGCTTCCTGAGAATGTGCCAGTGATTTTTCACCTTGGATGGGTCAACTTTGCCCACAAAGAGGTAGTGGAGCCCAGCTTTAAGGCAGCTCACATCCTCCAGGTGGATGACGACCCCGTCGAAATCATACGAGTACCTCACTACATCGCAGGCCTTGTCTAACACGGTGGGAAATATGGGGATGCGCGGGGAATCCGTACTTAAAAACTCAGACACACTCTGGAACTTTTGAAACTCGGTCACAAGGCCGCGTGTGTTCTCTGCACATGCCACATCGAACGGCTCAAAATCCTCACTGAATAAACCCAAGAAAAAACGCCAATAAACTACATGGTTTGACACACACAAACTATTACACGTCAAAGATTAAACATATATAAACACTCACCTGTCCATTTTTGAAACTTTTCGTCTCTGAGGAGATGGATGATAACGGGTGCAGAACAGACCCCATGCGTGCGCTGGCAGGTGCTTGCCGCCGGTGCTCACGATGCGCGGGTTCAAGGTTTATCGCGGATTCGTATACATAATAAAAGTCCCGATTTTTTAAAAAAATTTACATTAAATTAAAAAAAAAAATTTATGTCAGATTTCAAGAATTTACTGCCATTCACATAGCGTTTCTACTGTATGAGATGTCGTATTTTAAGTTATGCAATGAAATCGCACGTTATAGCGCTGCTATTATTCTTACAGCACTGTAATAACCTAGAAAATAAATATAGGACGATTATTTAAAACAATTTTTAAAACGCTACAATCTATATATATATATATATATATATATATATATATATATATATATATACAAATTTTAACCCAACAAATTGTATGTATTTGAACAATTTAGCCTTTAGGAAAAAAAAAAAAAAAAAAAAAAAAAAAAAAAAAAAATATATATATATATATATATATATATATATATATATATATATATATATATATATATAAATATATATACAGATTTTAACCCAAGAAATTGTATGTATTTTAACAATTTAGCCTTTAGGAAAAAAAATAAATATCTGTCATTTTTTACCTTCACAGTTCACTTTCATTTCCAGGGACTATTTCTCCATCACTCGGTAATAAAAGTATAGTTTTATAATTACAACATTAATATCGACATCATAAAAATAATAACGGGAAAACAAGATAAAAGTCCCGAATTCACCTTGAGGATTTCATTACGAGTGGATACAAACGTATTGATCCAGCTCATTTAAAATGTGGTGTGCCTGTAGTATCGTTTTATACAATCATGCACATATAATCTTTGAAATCGTTAAGGTTAAATGTTTTAACGTTTACAAATGTATGCTCCATTTACAGCACCTGTCGATCTGTGATGTGACCAGTAGAGGGAGCCAAAGGATGGGGGAATCTTTAAAGCCTGATGCTTTTCTACTGGTAAGTTTAATAGAGGATTGGGAACCATATGCATTGATTGTTTGTTTTATTTTTTATTTATGTTTTATAATCAGTATTACTATTACAGACATTTCGCTCAAACACAAGACTCTGACAACCCAAGTGTTTTTTAAGCATTTAATTTAAGCCTTCAATGATTATTTTTTGTTGTTGTTTGTTTTATTCAAAAAGGTAAAGGATTCACACATGTAAAGTAAAACCAAGTCCCAGACACCCATTCGAATCTTTTTTATTTTTTTTTATTTTTTTTTTTTATTATCAATATTACTAGGGTGCTCTGACAGTACTCTTTAATACAACTATGTACATAGAATCCGTGATATTCCTGAGTATTGTTATATGTTAAAACATTTATAAACGTTACCTATAAGTATTTATAACATTTTACAATAATTTAATCTTATAAATGCTAATTTCTTCATTTTATTTACAAAGGTAAAAGGATTCACACAGGGAAAGTATAAAATCGCAACAATGGAAGCATATATATTATATATTATATATATTATACGTTATATATATATATATATTATATATATTATACGTTTTATATATATATATATATATATATATATATATATATAATTTATTCCTGTGATCAAAGCTGAATTTTCAGCATCATTACTCCAGTCTTCAGTGTCACATGATCCTTCAGAAATCATTCTAATATGATGATTTGATGCACAAGAAACATTCATTATTATTATCACTGTGTTTCAAGCACTCACATGGACAGTTACATCCACATCTACCCAAGTCCAAACCACCAAAAGTCTAAAACCATCTATACATCCCTAGGAATAGAAAACTGACCTTTGACCCCATAACTGATAAAAAAAACTATATC
>JAKJND010000036.1:60000-77500 GCA_022829025.1 Squalius cephalus | reverse complement strand
AGTCTAAGAAAACTGACCTTTGACCCCATAGCTGATAAAAAAACTATATCTATCTATCTATCTGTCTGTCTGTCTGTCTGTCTGTCTGTCTATCTATCTGTCTATCTGTCTATCTATCTATCTATCTATCTATCTATCTGTCTGTCTGTCTGTCTGTCTGTCTGTCTGTCTATCTATCTATCTATCTATCTATCTATCTATCTATCTATCTATCTATCTATCTATCTATCTATCTATCTATCTATCTATCTATCAGTCGACTCCCCGCCCCCTAATTAGCGTACACACCAAGTTTCAGCTCTCTAACACCTACAGAACTCGAAAACACCATGGGGGTGCAGTTGGATACAGGTGCACTCTTCGCTTTTTCACATATAACCCTAACAAGCCCCACCCACAAAACAACCCTACCCACTTAAGCCCCACCCCCTCAACCCCACCCAAACAAACACCACCCAAAATCAACTATAACACAAACCACCAAAAGTCTAAGAAAACTGACCTTTGACCCCATAGCTGATAAAAAAACTATATCTATCTATCTATCTGTCTGTCTGTCTGTCTGTCTGTCTGTCTATCTATCTGTCTATCTGTCTATCTATCTATCTATCTATCTATCTATCTGTCTATCTATCTATCTATCTGTCTATCTATCTATCTATCTATCTATCTATCTATCTATCTATCTATCTATCTATCTATCTATCTATCTATCTATCAGTCGACTCCCCGCCCCCTAATTAGCGTACACACCAAGTTTCAGCTCTCTAACACCTACAGAACTCGAAAACACCATGGGGGTGCAGTTGGATACAGGTGCACTCTTCGCTTTTTCACATATAACCCTAACAAGCCCCACCCACAAAACAACCCTACCCACTTAAGCCCCACCCCCTCAACCCCACCCAAACAAACACCACCCAAAATCAACTATAACACAAACCACCAAAAGTCTAAAACCATCTTTACATCCCTAGGAATAGAAAACTGACCTTTGACCCCATAACTGATAAAAAAAACTCTATCTATCTATCTATCTATCTATCTATCTATCTATCTATCTATCTATCTATCTATCTATCTATCTACATTTTGAGTTTGTGAATAAACATTGCATTCATTTTTAAATTGTTTTCTGTAAAAAAACTTTTGTTTTCTGTTGCAGTGTTAAGGGCCTACGGAGCATGAGAGCTGGACTCAGGGGGGTGGGGGGCTCACTTCCTGTATACACAAAAAGTAATTTGTTTGTATATACTAATGCATGACATCTGAAATTAAAAAATGTATAGAGAACAGTCAGAGAACTTTAGAGATGGGTAACAGATTTATTTGAAAAAAATAACATCATAAAAAGTAACAATTTAAACATTAGAAAACTATAAAATAAAAAACTATATAACAGAACTATAAAATACATAACTATATAAATAACAGACCTATAAAATAAATAACTATATATAACAGACCTATAAAATAAATAACTATATATAAAAGACCTATAAAATAAACTACTATATAACATAACTATAAAATGAATACATAAAAAAAAAAAAAAAACTGTCTGTGGAATGAGGGAAAGGGGATTCTACGGGGGACTTTATAAAAAATAAAAAAAGAGCAGCATTTCCAGAGCAGCATTGATGGGTTGGCTGTGCAGCTGTTTCTCACTGGCCTACCCTCTTCACACAGCACAACCACTGGAAATACTGGAAATACGTCTCCTGCACATGAGGTGGAAGCGCTGTCATAATCAATGCAGAGTTCAACAGGGTTCATTAACGTTAACGTTAGGGTTCATTTTTCTTGGACAACCAGCAGATGAAAGACTCCAGACAGACAATGTTTGGATATTTTTTAGGTGACATAAAAATAAAAATGGGACATTTTTTTAAGAAAGAAAGAAAGAAACAAACAAACAAACAAACAAACAAACAAAAAAGAAGCTTGTTCTAGAGTTGCCTAGTCATCTAGCCATTCTAGTTCCAGGCCTTCCCCACGAAATGACTTGCGGTTGACCCCATAATCAAAAAACAATTCTGTGTCCACGGGGATGTCACGCGTGGCCCTAAAAAGGATGACGTCACTGACGTTGTCGCCAAGCTTTAATTCGCACCGAAAGGGCTTGAGGTTCGAGGACTTGCCGGAGTGGTTTATTCGACGGCCGTACGTGTCTTTTCCAGGGTGGCACGCGCAGGGGAACGTTTGTGCGTCCACGCACATTTTTCCACTGGGCGAGTCGAAAAAGAATAGGTAGCCAGCCTCATCACGAAGGCGGCTCAGGATGGCTTTCCCTTCCGCGGCCGTGATGATCCTACCGTGGTAGTCGCAGACCACGTCCCCCTTTGAATAGTGCTGGGTCGCGATGACTCCTGTAATAGGGAAAAAATTACATTTTGAGTTGCTGGACAGACAGAGCTTGCACGTTAGACAAACGTTTCAGGATTCAATTCTAGATCTGGGTGCAGTCAATGGCTGTGGTACAATTATATTTGTATTTTCTGGCCTTCAAAAAATAAATAAATAAATAAAAGCCAAAAGCAGGGATGTACCAATTTACATTTAAAATGAAGTGTTAAATCTCATCATTGAAATATCAAACGAAGTATAGCAATGCCTACATATAGGTGTGGTGCACGAGCTGAAATTTTTTGAAAAACTCAAAGATTGAGGGAGACAGCACACTTGTGTTGCATGCTCTTGATTGTGGTTGATGGTTCACTCAGCACAGCGTCATTTGGATTAAAACTAAATTGAACATGCCAGTAAGACATGAACTGTTACCAGATTAGTACATAAGTGCGGTGCTATTACATAAATACAATATAAAATATGAGAGAGCAATATAATGAATAATGAAAGTGGCAAAAGCTCACACAGTAAATATATACGGCGACTACCAAAGACGAAAGCATCGCACTCGGTCTGGACAAAAGTGGTATCGTTGCATCCCTAACTAAAAGGTGTCCTTACCAAACCCTTTCGGCGGGCCAAAGTCCTTAATGGCGATGCCTGTCCATGACTGCTCGGTGACGTGGCGGATTATAAGAGGGTTGGTCTCCACCCTGCTTCTCGAGGGCGGTTTCCACGCCTCAACAATCTCATGCGGTTGCGGGCAATTGCCGGTCCACCCCTCCGCGGAAATGAGCCGCGCCACTTTTCCGGCCGAAGGTCTGTGCGTGCCAAAGTATCCTGAAAGGCAAAATGACAAGACTTTACTCGTGCGTGTCGTTTGTCACTGTGAGTTAATGTACAGTTAGCGGGTGCCAACGCTGTATTGACTGTTTTGGAGACTTACCGAGAAGGTGCGCTCTCCTGAGGTCATACTGGGACAGGCGCCACTTGTCATAATAGGCGCGGTCTCCTGGGAAACCGCAGCTGGTGCGCTGCACCTTTGACGGAGGCTGGCCTTGAAGGGAGACGGGAAATGCGGAGAGGAACTCGGTGAAACACCGCCGTTGGGGCGCAACCGGCGTCCCCTCATCAGAAGGCATCCTGTGTATAGGTGAGGAAAACAAAGTTTACACCATTACATGATAAACGTGGACAAGATGTTAATACGCTGGGCAAACGGTTTGTGCTATGTCCTAGGTAAACGAAGAGACACATACACGGCCAAGGAGTGCAGCAGCTCGGCCGCGTCAACCAGGTCCTCGTCGCGGACCTCGCCATCGCAGAGGCCAAGGTAGGCGTCGAGGGTGCGCTGCTGCTGTGCGGTGAGCCGTTTAGCCGCCACTCTGACGGCCCTCCGAACGTCGAGGCTCGTCGACGTCTCCAGTTTGTACCTGTAAAAATACAATATAAATGGAAATGTTAATCGTGAAATGACTCTTACTGACAAGATGCAACCGAGAGTATGTATTCACACATGTGCGCGTGGAGGTGTCTGTGCAGGTATTTACATGGCATGAAAGTTATACATGTCTTGGGAGACGCTGTGCACGGCCTGACCGGACCCGGAGACGAAGAGCTTGTTGGATCCTTCCAGTGGTCGGAGACTCTGGTGCCTGATCCTCGCAAAGTAGGTCTGCAGCATCTATGAAAAAAGGGTCATACGGGTTATTACACTTTTTTTTTTTTTCTTTTTTTTTTCTTTCTACCTTTCTCCCAATCGCTAGGTCACACATTTATCAGGGTCACTTTGTCAAAACTATCCACACAGTGAGCACAGCAGAAACCTGTTTTGGGCTAAACTGTGGACCATTTATCAGTGCCATGCCACAAAGTGCATTAGATGACGACATCTTTCGATTTTTACGTGAATTATTTTTGCACTTAGACATCAAAACTTTATGTGAACTGCTGTGCCAAGATGAAATGTCGGTTGGGAGAGCTTTGTGAAGAGTTCTGCAGAAGTGACCCAAGCATGGGGAAATGTGTCGGAGCAAATTAAACCTAACTGTACATACCTAAATGTAAACATGGTGTAGTAAGCAATCTACTACAGTTAATGTCTTAGTGAAACTTACAAATTCCTCGTCCAGAGTCAGCGCTATATTGAGATTGCCAGCGTCTTTCTGGTGACTCCGGAGGACCACTCTGCTCCTGTGGGTGACACGGCCCACCCAATCCGCATCCTGGGAAACATCAAAGGTGTCATTTAAAAAAAACATCGAAGGTGTCATTAAAAAGGAGCGAGTGAGTGAGTGAGTGAGTGGGTGGGTGGTTGTTTGGCTGGGTGGGTGGGTGAGTGAGTTTGTGAGTGATTTTTTTCTTTTGCATGAGCGAGCGTGTGTGCTTGTTTTTGTGATTCATGAGGACACAATTTGTATAATGGCACGACCATTACGACGTAAACATGACATTGCGTGCGTCCTCATTTTTGAAATAGCTTTAAAAACAAATTCAAAATGTAAAAATGCACAATGTTTGCTGTCATGGGTAGGTTTAGACTAGGTGCAGTGTAAGGCCGATATACAGTTTGTACAGTATAAAAACCATTACGCCCATGGAATGTCCTCACTTGGATGGCAAAACAAACCTGAGTGAGTGAGTGAGCGAGCGAGTGTGCGTGTGTGTGTGTGGGAGCTAGAGTATGTGCGTGTGAGTTAATTTGTGAAAGTGTAAACTGGTCAGAATGGATGGACTTACTGTTAGATTTTGCACTGCCATGGGGACCTGCACATGATTGTAGACGAGGACCGCCTCACAGTAATAACGGTACACGGTCTTGCCTCTTCGCGAAATACTGCGGCCCAACTCCAGGTCCCCACGTATTCTATCCGCGTCCCCTTTGGCCACCCGCAAAATGGTCTTACATTGATAAAGACAGCCAGTAGAACGCCTGTTTGGATGAAAGGGGTCAAAACAGACAGGATACTTAAGACGCCACCCTTAAGATTACCTGAGACAAGACAGGTGCATGCCGACAATAATGATGCTATTAGCAAACTTTATTTTGACACGATAAAGTCGCACTGCAAACGATGCTTTGCTGCACTTACTTTTTGCGCTGACCAGATGGGACGACGACAGCAGCGGTGGAGGTGGAAGGGCCGGCCGATGAAGAAGGAGCTTCTTCACTGAGGTCCGGCTGGTTCCTGATGAGGAAGCCTAGCCGAAGAAGCTCCTTCACCATTGCCACCTGGCAACCTCTGTCCGGCAGTAGCCCACATATATGTTCGAAGTCCCAAACCCGGGCGTTCCGCGCCCAGTCTCTGGCGGAAGCCTGGGCTTGATCCGCAGCCGCGGCCCTTTCAGCCGGTGTGCCGTCAGTCAGACACCCACTGGCCAGATGCTCGTAGATGTCGTCCTGCAGCTCCTTACACACCAGGCAGTGGACAACCAACCTTTGAGAGAAAAACACGATACAATACATTACAAAAATTCAAAAAGGAAAAAAATATATAGAAAGAACGATACTCTCATTAAAACGATTCAATTAGATATTAAACATCCAAAATAAAAGAAAACTGTTCACACTTTATATTATGGTGGCCTAAACGTCTAGTCGCGACGTAGATATTAATGAACTTGCGTACGTACATTTTGTTGTTGTTGTTTTGGAGAAAACAGTGATTTGGACACCTATAAGGAGGTTGAAATGTATGAAAAAATCTTAATAGAAAGGTAATAGTTTTTCTGTTGTTGTTGTTGTTGTTGTTGTTGTTGTTGTTTAAGGTGGTTTTATTGTTAGTTTGACCAAGAAAGATGAATTTGCCCAAACCAGTATGTATTTTAAAAATATATGACCAAAGAACATAAAAGTGCCCGAATTGTCACCCAATTACATCTGTAATCAGGGGTTCAACCGCGAAGTGACCATATACTGTTATTTTTTTAGGATTATTATTATTATTATTATTATTATTATTATTATTATTATTATTTTATATTGCATGCACAAAGCAGAAACTTCTAAAAACCGTAGTTGGCATGAAGTCCTTGAACCCCATTAATTGCTGATTGCAGCTATATTTCATTTTTGTAATTACATGTATTATTATTACGCTGTTGACCCATCCCTTAAACCTCAAACACCATCCCCCACCCCCAACCCCAATAGCTGGAAAAAGTGTTTACCAATAAAATGTGAAGAAAACTAGTACATTGTACTTTTTTTTATTTTTATTATTGGTTTGTGTCACTTTATTTCGTGTCAGTAAATAGTAGTTAAGGCCACCAAATATAAAGTTGGTCCAGAAAACACGTCGGTCATTAAAACGGACAAAAACGCTGAGTCATTTACACAGAGTTGAACATTTTAGATTAAAGTCGCACCGGTCACTGACACGGAGTTAATTAACAACTGTGTTGTTACAACGTCAATGTTAGACATCAGAGTTGAAAGAAATGTATTAATTTTGCTCATTTTACACGAAGTTAGTTAACACCTATAGGTTGTCGGAGA
Source organism: Squalius cephalus (assembly GCA_022829025.1). Classification (NCBI taxonomy): domain Eukaryota; kingdom Metazoa; phylum Chordata; class Actinopteri; order Cypriniformes; family Leuciscidae; genus Squalius; species Squalius cephalus. The sequence goes on along the minus strand of JAKJND010000036.1, from coordinate 70,653 downwards.
AAAGCTTTTTGAACGTCCATAATGCAAAAAAATAAAATAAAATAATAATAATAAATAAAAAATAAATAAATAAAAACATAAATAAAACGAGTTAAAGAATAAACACAAACCTTTCCATTTCTTTGATCACTTTTGTTCTTCCCTTTTTTCCTCTTGCTCCGTTACAAAAGCACCTGTTTCACTGACAATTCGACGATCTCTGCAAAGGTGCGCGTCTTTTTTTTTCAAAATAAAAGTCCCGATATCAGAATGCAAAGCTTCAAACGAAAAAGTTAAAGGACTTTTTTGATCTGTTCACTTTCAATTGTAATCCTTTTGCTTAACATGAACTGATCATGAACTCCGCGTATACAGAATGTATTAATATTTGTTATTGTTAATTACAACAATTACTAATAATTTATTATTAGTAATTGTCCCCCCCCCCACACACACACACACAAAAGTCCCAGTTTCAGAATGCTTCTCGCTAAAGCTAAAGGACAAATTGTTATATTTCTTTAGTTTACTTGTTTGTTTACGGAAATGTCAAATAAATGAAATCATGTTTACATTACACCGTTTTAGAAACGTTGCTCTGTTTACTTTATCTGTTTATATATATATATATATATATATATATATATATATATATATATATATATATATATATATTTATATATATATATATATATATATATATATATATATATATATATATATATATATTGTGTTAGATGATGTATTAACTCATGTTTCATAAATGAACCTGATTGAAAAGTGATAACAATGAATGTTATTATGACTGTCTATGTCATTCATAATAAACTAAAGTTATAAACACTTGATTATAGACTGATTGATTTATTGTTTGTTTATGACTACATTTAGTTTGAGGAAAACCTCTAAATCTAACATTATAAATTAAAAGTACACATTTTTAAAAATGACAAATGTTTAAAATGCATGAATGTTATATGTGTGACATTTATGGTTATGCGTATTACATGTATAATTATCTCTATAGCCTTTACAAAGAATGAATGTCATAAATGCTCATTTATTGAGTTATTCACACAGAAAAAAAAAAGGATTCACACAGGTAAACAACAGGTTTATTTGCAGAAAGGATGTCCATCGCAACGATGCCAGCAGGTAAAGTGAGTGAGTGTGATGATACCTGTCTTGTGCTCTCCTTGTCTTGTGTGGTAGTTTTTCTTGTTTATTGTTTGTTTTTGACTACATTTAGTTTGGGGAAAACCTCAAAATGTAACGTTATAAATTAAAAGTACACATTTTTAAAAATGACAAATGTTTAAAATGCATGAATGTTATATGTGTGACATTTATGGTTATGCGTATTACATGTATAATTATCTCTATAGCCTTTACAAAGAATGAATGTCATAAATGCTCATTTATTGAGTTATTCACACAGAAAAAAAAAAAAAGGATTCACACAGGTAATCAACAGGTTTATTTGCAGAAAGGATGTCCATCGCAACGATGCCAGCAGGTAAAGTGAGTGAGTGTGATGATACCTGTCTTGTGCTCTCCTTGTCTTGTGTGGTAGTTTTTCTTGTTTATTAGTCTCCCCAGGTGTTTCTGATTAACCATGCCCCCTTGTTATCTAGTGTAGCTGCCCTGGATTTACCTGTTTGTGTCATTAAAGTAGTGCTTGCACATTTGGATTCTCTCTCGGCTTCGTACTTACCTCATCGTTACAGTGAGTGTCCGGGCTGGACGTGTGGTGATTGGTGACACAGGATTACTGAGCTGGACCAAAGTGATCTAAACAAAAGTGAACCGTGAGCAAAAACCCTCCCCATTCATCCAGGCTTGGGACTGGCTCTGCCATTACACTGATTTGGGTAATGTCAGAGGCTGGGTTAAAAAAATTTTTTTTTTTTTTTTTTTTGGGCTTTTGTATTTTTTTTGTATTTTTTTTTTTTTAATTATTTTTTTTTTGAAAACGCATAAAACACAACCCTAACCATAACGAACCATAACTATTTACAAATATTCCAAAAAATTAAATAAATATTATATATGCGCGCGTGTGTGTGTGTGTGTATAAATATATAACAAAAATAAGCTGTTTGGCGCAAATCCAAATAAATAAATCTAATAAAAAATCCTATTTAAAAATAAAAATATACTTTACGAAGAGGAAAAACACGCGCTTACGAAAAAAAAATATATACAAAGAACTATATACAGTGTGCAAAAAAAAAAAAAAAATTCCGTGGAAAGGTTCTCACTGCTCTGCCGTCAGGCGCTGCCTTTTTCTCTTAAACGAAACAAAGGTTCGGACAGAGACGGAGATTTCAGTGCAGCGCTTTACATAGCTGTTGTAGGCGGCGGAGTGGCTCAGGTCAGGGCTGAGGTCAATGAGGCCGACCTCCAGATTTGTCCACCTGCTGTTTGTGCTGGCCGGAACCGAGGTGGGTTCTATCCTCTCCACGAGCTGCTCCTCGACCTGTTCCTCTTCCTCCTCCACATCCAGGGGTTCCACTCTCTCCTCCTGGGGAGGCGGACGCGGACGGGCGGGTGTGCTGGGCACGTCTCGTGGCACAACCAGCTTATATGGTATGCTCTCATGAAACCTCCATACAGCGGGGTTCTGGATCAGTAGCAGCCGTGATAGGATGTGCAGATCCTGAAGGTGACGCTGGGACACCGGCATGGAGCGTTCGAGCTCCGCCATCTTACTAAAGCTGACAAAATCTCCATTTTGAATGAGCCCAATGCAGCTGAGGAAGGTCAGGGAGGTGATCGCCCTGTCCTTGGGCATCCCCTTTGGAAGACGCTCCACGCAGCGCTCCAGCCAGGGCATCCCGTGCTCGCGGTACCGCACGAGGTTGCGAGAGTACGACAGCCCGAGCTCGTCTATCCTCGCGCAGATGTCTCCGAGGTAGGAGGCCGCGCGTCCGGCGGCCGACGGTATGTGTGCCGGCTGGTGGAGCTCCACGTAGTCTTTGTTATTCCACTTGGCCTTGAGGTGCCGTTTTTCGTCCCAGTATTTGATGTGCGGAAAGTACTTGTATGGGGCGAGGCCAAGGCTGAGGCAGTGGGCCGGGTCGTACCCCATCGCGGTCACCATTTGCACCGCGCGGCCGAACGTGAGGGGGTACCCGAAGGCTCTCCTGTCCGCCACCTCACGGGCGAACTCTGAGACCGACCGGCAGTCGACCAGCCGGCCGAAAGGAAGGGCCGGGCCTTTGAGGGACTGGCCGGGCAGGGGGGCGTCCCGCTGGTACAGGTCGCACAGGAGGATCCTCGCCATCTGCTCCCCGACGATCTGATGGCCCGCCGCCAGGCTGTCGGTCAGTGGGAAAAGGCGGAGGACTCTGGCCTTCTGGACCTCGTCCTTGGTCCAGGTCTCCAAAGGGGGAGGAGACTCCCCGACGCTGGCGCTGCCTATGGGCCCGAGGCAGAGGAAGCCCCTCATCCTGGTGAGACTGTTCGGGCTGGTGGCGCTCACTCCCAGGGCCCGGCTGAACTGCCGCGTGGAGCGGCACAGCGGCCGGCCGAAGAATAGCTCCTCGGCCGCGAGCTCCAGCTGGAAGGCGCGCCAGCTGTTCTCGTAGCCTCCCATGCCGCGCGCATGGTCCAGGAGGTCGTGGAGGGACCCGCTCAGGTGGCTGGCTACCGCGTGCACCACGTGCTGGAGGCCGACGCCGTCTTGCTGTCGGAAAGGCACAAGCATCGGCACCGTCTCCAGCAGGCGGTCGAGCATAGGCTCTGCGAAGAAATCGGAGGCCGGCATGACCTGGTAAGAACAATAATAATAATAAATTAATAATAAGCGTTATTTATAGCATCGTTGTAGCATCTCGAAGCGCTTCACAGAATAGGAACAAGACACAAAATACAATTATACATGCAATGCGTTAATGAAAGTAGACAAAAATAAAATGCCTAATAAAACCGTACCAACAACAGTATCGTATCTTTAACGGCATCAACAAATAAGCTTTAACCCTCGAGCCGCACTCACATTACAGCCCTTAATTCCGTGTTTGTGGACAAATGTGGCCAAAAAAAGGGTCTCACGTGGGATCCAATTGTTTGTTGGGTTTTTTTACATTTTTTTTATAAAATGTTAAATATCTTCAATAAAATAAAATAAAAACTATCACTTTATGTTGGTTTTTTTTTTGTTGTTGTTTTATTTCTGATTTGTGTTATTTATGAATTTATTTACCTCTAAAAGCACAACATTTTATATGTAAATTCTGCTTATTTTTATGATAGTTTTAATATTTATTTAACTTGATTTAAAAATAGAATAAAAATCAACCCAGTAAGTTCAGAGAGCTAAAAGCTAAAGATGAAGTGACTTGAAGTGGCGCCACCCTGTGTCTAATGTTGGTATAAAATTAACAAAAAACAATAATATCAATAACCACTAGATGGCTGTAGTACTGAATGGCTGCATATAGGCTAAACTCTATGAACCACTGTATAAAACGAATTTGAGCTCTTAATTTTTTGACTTTATCACATGTTAAAAAAAAATAAAAAATAAATAAATATATATATATATATATATATATATATATATATATATATATAGATAGATAGATAGATAGATATATATATATATATATATATATATATATATATATATATATATATATATATATATATATATATAAATATATATATATAGATATATATATATATATATATATATATATATATTAGAGCAGGGACTTTAACGCGTTAATTAAGATTAATTAATTACACAAAAAATAACGCTTAAAACATTTTTTTTCCGCATTTTAATCGCACTTATTTTTGCACCGCAGAACGTTTCTCACTGGATGAGTTTCGGCGGACCGATTATACTGGAGCACCAACTAGCGTTCATGACTTCAGACCCACACCTGCAAACTTGTAGTTTTCTTGGTCAATTGGGTCATTTACGTGAATCGCATAGAACCGGAGAGTTTTGTGGGAGGAAGGGTTGTTATTTGAAATAACGAAAATTTCATAATTCGCCGGCGCGACCACAACATTGTCCAACATCAAAGGGGAAACGTAATGCAAGCGGAACGAAACTGCTTGTTATTGTGTGGTTGACGGACCGTTTATCAGTTTGAACCAAAGCAGCGCGAGCCGATCTTGATAAAGCAACACTGTTATTTCGATTAATTAATTACAAAGCCTCTAATTGTTTAGTTTAATTTTTTTAATCGAGTCCCGGCCCTAATATAAATATATATATGTAAATATAAATATATATAAAAATATAAATATATAAAAATATAAATATAAATATAAATATATATATATATATATATATATATATATATATATATATATATATATATATATATATATATATATATATATATATATATATAATATATATAAAAATATAAATATATATCTCTGTTAGGTGAGACTATACAAATATACCAAAATATGCTTAGATAAATATGACCATGCTATATAAGAAAAAGACAAAGTATTAAACCATTTATTTCAAACCTAAAAAAACTCAAATTTCAATAACTCAAAATAATTGGTACCAAACGGGTAAGAATATACATAACAATAACCATGACTAGGTTTTTAGACGATCAATAATTTAGGTAGCATATGCAGCATAAACATTATGTTTAGAAGTATCAACAAACCTTGCAGTAGCACTTAGATCTAACTTTGAAGTGTGCCTGTGTGTGTTTGTGTGTGTGTGTGTTTGTGTTTGTAATGTGTGCCCTGGTTTATATTACATTGTGGGGACCAAATGTCCCCATAAGAATAGTAAAACCTGAGATCACCTACATTGTGGGGACCAGCCAGCGGTCCCCACTTTTCAAAAGGCTTATAAATCACACAGGATGAGTTGTTTTGAGAAAGTAAAAATGCAGAATGTTTCCTGTGATGGGTAGGTTTAGGGGTAGGGTTAGTGTAAGGGGACAGAATATACAGTTTGTATGGTATACAAACCATTACGTCTATGGAGAGTCCCCACAAAGATAGTGAACCACTGTGTGTGTGTGTGTGTGTGTGTGTGTGTGTGTGTGTGTGTGTGTGTGTGTGTGTGTGTGTGTGTGTGTGTGTGTGTGTGTGTGTGTGTGTGTGTGTGTGTGTGTGTGTGTGTGTGTGTGTGTGTGTGTGTGTGTGTGATATCAAGTGCTGGTGTGTACAGGGTTAAAAGCTCTGAGAGATTATGAGGTGCCAGATCATGCAAAACCTTATAAGCAAAAGCATGAAGATTTTATTGAAGGTGAAGCACCTCGTGAAATTGGGGCCCGACCAGAAAGACCCCCTCGAACCTGGCGTAGGCCTGGGTCACCGTCTTCGCCGTGAGGTCATCTGCGTGTGCCACGTACCTGCATTGAGACAGAAGATAATACAGTTACTTTAAACAAGGCTTTTCGATGCTCATCTTAGTGTGTGTGTGTGTGTGTGTGTGTGTGTGTGTGTGTGTGTGTGTTTTTTCTTAGTGTTACATTTTTTCCGAATGTTTCGCTATCACATTCGTTCACGATTACTCTCTCTCCGTTACTCTGTAATACAGGTGTAGTTTTATAAACACACGTGCTCTTCTGCATGGATGCCCGACTTACCGGTCCGCTGATGCGTTGATCATCCTCCGGTGTCGCTCATTGTGCATGTCGCACATGGTCACGACACGGCTCACCGGGTGCTTCGCCGCGGCCGGCGTGTGGCAATGTGGGGTCACGGTGTACAGCTGCAAAAAGTTGACCTTGACGTCTTGGCTCAGTATGACGTCCATGAGCCTCGGGTCAACGTCCATGGGTAGGTGGTCGAGGTTACTCTGAAAGTTCGCCGTCTCAGTCATTGAATAAGAGGAGAACAGGGTCCCCCGCTGACCCACCACCTCCTGCAGCCCACAGCGTGACCACAGGAGGCTGATGGTCCCGTCGCTAGAGGGGTGGATGTTGACGGCCACGTGATACGAGATGTCGGCGACTCCCCGCGTGTCGACGAGCCGCCTCAAGTCGAACCACCCACTGTCCCTCTGCCCGAACTTGGTGAGTGTCAGGTAAATACCCATGTCCACGTCAACGTTCACATCTTTGACTGAGCTCATAAAGAGGTCAAGCAGGAACCTCTGGTCGCCGGCCAGGACGTTCATCTTGGTCAGGTTGCCGAGGTCATTCTTCATGATGCTGGCTCTGGCCAAGTCACGCGGCGGCAGGCCCTTCAGCCGGGCGGTGAAATTACTGTAGACGGCGTTGATCATGCCAATGGCATGCGCCTTCGCCATAACTTCGCTCCGGAACATGGGGGCAGTGTTGTTCGGGTCGACCGGCACGCAACTTATGTTTAGAAAGTAGCCACCGTCGACATAGGCCAAAACACTGCCCATCGACCTGCGGAAGGACGTGACGCCCTCAGCTGTGTAGGCGGTCAAGTCCAGGTGCTTCCTGAGAATGTGCCAGTGATTTTTCACCTTGGATGGGTCAACTTTGCCCACAAAGAGGTAGTGGAGCCCAGCTTTAAGGCAGCTCACATCCTCCAGGTGGATGACGACCCCGTCGAAATCATACGAGTACCTCACTACATCGCAGGCCTTGTCTAACACGGTGGGAAATATGGGGATGCGCGGGGAATCCGTACTTAAAAACTCAGACACACTCTGGAACTTTTGAAACTCGGTCACAAGGCCGCGTGTGTTCTCTGCACATGCCACATCGAACGGCTCAAAATCCTCACTGAATAAACCCAAGAAAAAACGCCAATAAACTACATGGTTTGACACACACAAACTATTACACGTCAAAGATTAAACATATATAAACACTCACCTGTCCATTTTTGAAACTTTTCGTCTCTGAGGAGATGGATGATAACGGGTGCAGAACAGACCCCATGCGTGCGCTGGCAGGTGCTTGCCGCCGGTGCTCACGATGCGCGGGTTCAAGGTTTATCGCGGATTCGTATACATAATAAAAGTCCCGATTTTTTAAAAAAATTTACATTAAATTAAAAAAAAAAATTTATGTCAGATTTCAAGAATTTACTGCCATTCACATAGCGTTTCTACTGTATGAGATGTCGTATTTTAAGTTATGCAATGAAATCGCACGTTATAGCGCTGCTATTATTCTTACAGCACTGTAATAACCTAGAAAATAAATATAGGACGATTATTTAAAACAATTTTTAAAACGCTACAATCTATATATATATATATATATATATATATATATATATATATATATATACAAATTTTAACCCAACAAATTGTATGTATTTGAACAATTTAGCCTTTAGGAAAAAAAAAAAAAAAAAAAAAAAAAAAAAAAAAAAAATATATATATATATATATATATATATATATATATATATATATATATATATATATATAAATATATATACAGATTTTAACCCAAGAAATTGTATGTATTTTAACAATTTAGCCTTTAGGAAAAAAAATAAATATCTGTCATTTTTTACCTTCACAGTTCACTTTCATTTCCAGGGACTATTTCTCCATCACTCGGTAATAAAAGTATAGTTTTATAATTACAACATTAATATCGACATCATAAAAATAATAACGGGAAAACAAGATAAAAGTCCCGAATTCACCTTGAGGATTTCATTACGAGTGGATACAAACGTATTGATCCAGCTCATTTAAAATGTGGTGTGCCTGTAGTATCGTTTTATACAATCATGCACATATAATCTTTGAAATCGTTAAGGTTAAATGTTTTAACGTTTACAAATGTATGCTCCATTTACAGCACCTGTCGATCTGTGATGTGACCAGTAGAGGGAGCCAAAGGATGGGGGAATCTTTAAAGCCTGATGCTTTTCTACTGGTAAGTTTAATAGAGGATTGGGAACCATATGCATTGATTGTTTGTTTTATTTTTTATTTATGTTTTATAATCAGTATTACTATTACAGACATTTCGCTCAAACACAAGACTCTGACAACCCAAGTGTTTTTTAAGCATTTAATTTAAGCCTTCAATGATTATTTTTTGTTGTTGTTTGTTTTATTCAAAAAGGTAAAGGATTCACACATGTAAAGTAAAACCAAGTCCCAGACACCCATTCGAATCTTTTTTATTTTTTTTTATTTTTTTTTTTTATTATCAATATTACTAGGGTGCTCTGACAGTACTCTTTAATACAACTATGTACATAGAATCCGTGATATTCCTGAGTATTGTTATATGTTAAAACATTTATAAACGTTACCTATAAGTATTTATAACATTTTACAATAATTTAATCTTATAAATGCTAATTTCTTCATTTTATTTACAAAGGTAAAAGGATTCACACAGGGAAAGTATAAAATCGCAACAATGGAAGCATATATATTATATATTATATATATTATACGTTATATATATATATATATTATATATATTATACGTTTTATATATATATATATATATATATATATATATATATAATTTATTCCTGTGATCAAAGCTGAATTTTCAGCATCATTACTCCAGTCTTCAGTGTCACATGATCCTTCAGAAATCATTCTAATATGATGATTTGATGCACAAGAAACATTCATTATTATTATCACTGTGTTTCAAGCACTCACATGGACAGTTACATCCACATCTACCCAAGTCCAAACCACCAAAAGTCTAAAACCATCTATACATCCCTAGGAATAGAAAACTGACCTTTGACCCCATAACTGATAAAAAAAACTATATCTATCTGTCTGTCTGTCTGTCTGTCTGTCTGTCTGTCTGTCTATCTATCTATCTATCTATCTATCTATCTATCTATCTATCTATCTATCTATCTATCTATCTATCTATCTATCTATCTATCTATCTATCTGTCTGTCTGTCTGTCTGTCTGTCTGTCTGTCTGTCTGTCTGTCTGTTTGTCTGTCTGTCTGTAGTGGGCACCGGCGGGTGCAGTAACATTGCTCGGAACCTGGTGGCGCTAGAGGGACGTTACTGAGCCCATTGGATCGGGCCTGGCCGGATTAGTATATGTACAAGACTTGAGCTCTGTTGGTGCAAAAAAAAGGTGGGTGCAGTTCAGTATCTCACTGCCTGGTGGCGCTAGAGAGCCCAAACTTGGTGCAGTCGACTCCCCGCCCCCTAATTAGCGTACACACCAAGTTTCAGCTCTCTAACACCTACAGAACTCGAAAACACCATGGGGGTGCAGTTGGATACAGGTGCACTCTTCGCTTTTTCACATATAACCTAACAAGCCCCACCCACAAAACAACCCTACCCACTTAAGCCCCACCCCCTCAACCCCACCCAAACAAACACCACCCAAAATCAACTATAACACAAACCACCAAAAGTCTAAGAAAACTGACCTTTGACCCCATAGCTGATAAAAAAAACTATATCTATCTATCTATCTATCTATCTATCTATCTATCTATCTATCTATCTGTCTGTCTGTCTGTCTGTCTGTCTGTCTGTCTGTCTGTCTATCTATCTGTCTATCTGTCTGTCTATCTATCTATCTATCTATCTATCTATCTGTCTATCTGTCTGTCTGTCTGTCTGTCTGTCTGTCTGTCTGTCTATCTATCTATCTATCTATCTATCTATCTATCTATCTATCTATCTATCTATCTATCTATCTGTCTGTCTGTCTGTCTGTCTGTCTGTCTGTCTGTCTGTCTGTCTGTCTGTCTGTTTGTCTGTCTGTCTGTAGTGGGCACCGGCGGGTGCA